>CADEHL010001390.1:440621-543121 GCA_902827135.1 Harpagifer antarcticus
AGCAGTGAACAGGCCACTCTTGTATGAATAGTTACGTTTTGAGGTCCAAACTGATGCGTGCATGTGACCAGTTGTCGTAGCAGTAATCACAGTATTTTGCTCCACATACCACCAGATAAGAAACATCTTGAACTCCATGTCTGTACCTTGGAAACTGTAGAGGTCTCCCACGCTGTTCTGACGCGTGATGTGCTGCCAGTAGGCGCTGCGCGGCAGAGAGATGGACTTAGTGAGCGTCTCTCTGGGGAGGACCTGAGACACAGAGAGAAAGGAACAGAGTCTCACTTTCTGTCAGGGATCACAGCTCTGGATGTGACGGACAGAAGGAGATGTGTATCTGCATCGTGAAACTAAAGGCGTCATCTTAAAGCCAGAGCTGGAGATATATGAAATTCTGCGGGAAGAATTATGTCAACTACAACAAAACAAACAGTGTTTCACTTTCTGTCAGGGATCAGAGCTCTGGATGTGACGGACAGAAGGAGATGGTGTTACTGGTTGCATGTTTCCTCTCTGAAGGGATGTTTGGTGAGATGAGGATCATGGTGATGTGCAGCTGGATGGATTTGGATCTGCATCGTGAAACTAAATTAGTACTGAGGACAATCCCCACAGGAGCACTTTGGGGTGAAGAGTCTCAGGGACACAACGGCATGCTGACTGCAGTGGGGTTTGAACCTGTGACCCGCTGACCCCAACACCTACACACCAACCACTGCGCCACACGCCTCCTGAATGCGTCTTCTTAAAGCCAGGCTACTGCAGGGAATATATGAAACTCTAACAGGAAGAACTGTCGACTAAGACAAAGCTAATGTAGGTAAAACAAAGTATCTGGGGAGGGGTGATATTATATTTTAAAAATATGTTATTCCTAGTTTTTAAAGTTGTGCATTTACCAGAAAAGAAACGGATGACAAAGTATAATTTGATTAGGTCATCGACTGCAGGTACACATAACAGCGAGTGGTAACATATCTTTCGTGCAAATCTGAACGCACTACCCGTGTTTCTGTTCATGTATTACTGACCTCACACTGGCTGTAATGATGTGTTCGTAGTACTCTCGAGTATTCTGCATGTCCTCAGTTTCTCCACTCTGTAACTACGAGTGGTCAGTGTTGTGATTTATGGAGCTGAGGCTAAAGGCTCCGTTTGGAAACGTTCCCAAAAGGAGGGGGGGGGGGTCCAAGAGCATGGCCATATGGTCAAGGCTCATCAAACACTAGGCAGACCTACATAAATAAAGAATACAGATGATGGGGTGAGGAAGGAAGGGAGGAAGGAAGGGAGGAAGGAAGGATGGACGGGTGTTGTGATGGAAGGAGGGAGCGGAGGCCAAAACCACGGGACATCAGAGGCTAAAAGGGGGAGAGAGAGTGTGTGTGTGTGTGTGTGTGTGTGTGTGTGTGTGTGTGTGTGTGTGTGTGTGTGTGTGTGTGGTGTGTGTGTGTGTGGTGTGTGTGTGTGTGAGAAAGTCATGATTTATAGCTCTTTTGTTCATTGGTTTCTAAAAATAATTCTGTGAGCGGCTTCAATGACTCTCCGGCTTGATCAGCGTAAATCAAACGGACAGTGAAGAAAGCTTTGAGATCACACAGAAAGAAACACACATCTAAACACATATCATTTCTAAAAATACCAGCACAGATACTCTTTGTACAAAATAATCTTCTTCAGTGTTTCTTCCAGCAATAGATGATATATTAGCTATAAGCGACTCGTGCTTTATGCACACATTCACTTAACATAATAAAGTGTATATTAATCAGCTGGAACAGAAAGTAATGACCTTATAATGTGCTTACATACACTTTGATTACATGCTGTGACTATGGCTGTTTATTCCTCACAGTATTTACTTTTTCTGTCTCATAATTATGTATTTTAACTAGGGCTGTCAGTCGATTAAAATAGTTAATCAAGATTAATCGCAAATTAATCGCACATTTTTGATCTGTTCTAAATGTACCTTAGAGGAATATTTTTCAAGTTTTTAATACTCTTATCAACATATGAGTGGACAAATATGCTTTATGCTAATGTTTATTATCATTTGAACAATGACAAATATTCTCATGAATATTAAACACAACAACCTGGAACCTCTCATTCAATAATACAATACAGTGTGTTTGCGTGTGTGTGTGTGTGTGTGTGTGTGTGTGTGTGTGATGGATCGTTGGACCTATGTGCAACTCAAGGCATATGCTCGAACGGGAGCTGCCTGGACGCTGCAATCATGTTGCGCACTACCCGTGCTGAGTGTGCTGACTTCTCGTACAATGTCCCGCTGTCTGGCTTCCTGCATGAAGTCAAGTGCTCGGCGCAGTTGTGGCGAAATGTCGCTCCTCTGTTTTCATTTAAACAGCTCCTTATATCCGTTAGCGCAGCTAGCTAGCACCAGATGCTAACAACAACAATGCACGTAAGATCTCGCTCGCTCGGGCCACACACACACACCCTCCCGGTCCTCCCGATAGCCAGTCGGTGCCTGCCGGTGAGCGTGGAAGTGTGGTCTGCAGCAAGCGGGCAGCAGGAGCGGGGCTGTCAGCATCAGCTGGTAGACGGTATTTTAAACTCGATGCTCTGAAACTACGGGGCGGCCGAGGACAAAAAAAGACTCATGCGTTAATCGCGTTAAAATAATTAGTGGCGTTAATTTAAAAATAAAAAATTAACGCCACTAATTATTTTATTTTATTTTTACTAATTATTTTACAAAAAGCCCTAATTTTAACATTATGCTGTTTTTGCAAGCATTGTTTTACCTCTTGACATCATTGTAAAGTAAGTTTTTGAAATTGAATGAATGAATGAATAGCTCTAATAATGTGTAAGCTACTCTATAGTATGTTTATTGTCCTGGACTTTAAGGTAATAGCTGTAACGGTATTTCTTGATTGTATTAAATGTCAAATCATTTGCCATGATCCTAGTTTTCACTTCCTGTGTTCCCCCACCTGTCAGCTGACCTGCTCACCTGTGACTTCACCCCCTCGTTAGTTCAGATTGTATTTACTCTTGTTCCGTCTTGGTCAGATTATTGCATAAGTCGTGCAGTTCTGTTTTGTTTGCATTGACATCTTCAAGTCATCATTCAACACTCACCTGTTCACCATGACCTTTGACCCCTAACCCATCACATCCCCCTACTTCCACTCCTACTGCTATTTATTTCATTATTTACTTTATTATTTGCCCCTTTTGTTTGTTTGTTCACCGTGTCAAGCGGCGTGGGTATAAATGTCCTCAGAGTCAGAGTCAGAGTCAGAGTCAGAGTCAGAGTCAGAGTCAGAGTCAGAGTCAGAGTCAGAGTCAGAGTCAGAGTCAGAGTCAGAGTCAGAGTCAGATTCAGAGTCAGGACACCTTGATGAGTCCCACAGAGGGGACATGTACATTGTTACCAGTGGCGAACCGTCAGGGCCTTCAAAGTATTCAGAGAACTCCCTGGAACACTCAGATAAAACAAATCGATTTAATTATATAAATAAAATGAATAAATGAGAATGGTATCTGTGTTGTTGATCTGTAATATCACAGTGTTACGTTGATTTGTTTGTCCTCTCGGACCATGCTCTACGCATTTCAGTGGGTTTGTGTTAGAAAACAAAGCAACCAATCAGATCTGTTTCTGGGTCTCTGGGTAGAATATCCTTCAACCAGGTATTCTACATCCTTGATCGAATGCCCTGGCCGTTGCACTGAATGAGAGCGTACGTTTGGACTGACAGTTTGATCAACCAATCAGATATTGATTTGTAGCCAATGGGCGTGTTCTTTCAGAGTTCCCCTCGGTTCCAGGTGCTCTAGAAGGCCCGCTAGTTCACTGGCTCGAGACAGAGGATCTAGATGAATGCGACGAAGCAATTCATGCCGTTTATTGTTTTTAACGTTGAAATGAAAAGTGCAACAGGTGGAGAGGAAGTTGTTGTGAGTTCCTTTCAAGACGACAGTTCAGTGAAAAGACGGACATTATAACGCCGCGGGGGGGGGGGTGTGTGTCTACAGAAGGTCCAGTTGTGATGGACACGGTTCGCCACTGGTTGTCACAGCAGAAAGAGCCACAGACAGCTTCATGTTACTAAGAAGCATGCATACTAGTGTAAATAAAGTTACACAATTTACAAAATACACATCTTGTAACAGTTCTGAGGATTTAGCAGCCAGGTATATATTGCACAGTTATCTGTTTGTGCAGACACTTGCTCTCATTAGTGTGTACGGGTGGCAGCGCTGGAGTAAACCCTGAGCCGCTGTAAACGAGGAAAACAAAAAGCAGAAAATGTTAAAGTGTACCTGGGAGCTCTTCTCCATCTCCTCCATCATCCTCTCGTGCTGCTGGGCGATGGCCAGCGTGGAGGAGTGGACCCGCTGGTAGATCATCTCCCCCTCCCGCGTCTGGAACGTGAACAAACCCTCTCCTGTGTCAACATCCTGCGCCAGGAACACACACACACACACACACACACACACACACACACACAGAGAGATAAACAACACATGCTTTGAATCGCATTCACTCTTGGATTGCTGATTTACAGAAAATGCATGGTTGAATGTGCACTTACAGAGAGAGGGGCAATTGATATAATACCCCACTGAAGTCACACAAACACACACACCCAACACACACACACACAACACACACACATGCCTGAGTAGATAACAGTACACACACACACTCTCACAGAGGCACCTGTCACATCAATGCCTGAAGCGCTCTGCGGCATGTGTTTCCTGGGATGCTTCCATATCCGAAAAGCGCTTTGGTTGAAGTTTTTACATTTCCAAAGTTGTTTTTCCCTCCCGCCCGCTAACATTTCAATCCCCCCCCCCACACACACACGCACACACACACATACCATGTATACATCACTTCAGGGGACATTACATTGACTTACATGCATTTCCTGGAGACTTATCCTAACCTTAACCATAACCAACATATGCCTAACTCTAACCCTTAAAGTCCCCACAAGCATAGTAATGCTAGGCCACACACACACACACACACACACACACACACACACACCACACTCACACTGATCTGCATGCACACACACCTTCCAGACTCAAAGGTTGAACCAGGTGAGTCTCGCCCGTATCTCCGCAGCGAGCTGAGCGGCCACATGACGAGTTTGAGGCGGTTGTTGTGGATGTCCCACAGGTAGATGTTCTCATGAGTGATCTGCATGGTGCACTCCCCGTAGATGTCCAGGTTCGGCGTGGGCATGAGGTACACGTTGAACCGCTCTGGAGAGATTCAAAAGACCTCATTAGTTTAAAAGAATAAACCAATCAAAGACAACCTGAACAAATCTGGAGAAAATGGAGATTCATATATTTAGTTTGTTGAGCTTGAAGCATTAAAAGTGACATTTGAAATATTCTCTTTCACAAACATGGCCCTTGTGATCCACTGGAGCTGCTGGGGAACTGTCTTGGGCTATTTTCTTAAATGTGCATGGCTTAAATATCACTGAGAAATGTCCGCCTTTAGTGGTGGTCAAGATGAAGTCATGTGACCCGCGGTCATGCTAGCATATTAGCTTTAGCAGCTTTAAAAGTTATAGAATTGTGAGTATATTCTGCTGAAACAAACGTGTACATATAATAAGCGTTTGATGACACGATAATGTACGAGTGTCATCCCGCAGCACTATATAAATACACAGTCTGCCTCGACTCAATTCACTCTAAGGTCGAGGTTTTTTTCCAACGTGTCAAAAGTGGAGTCGCTTACAAGCGGTATTTTAAGTTCACGTGACGCCGTAAAGTGAGCTGCTCTGATCAGCTGCTGAATCTGCCCCGTCACACTGTGGGAGGCAGACAGAGAGGGAGCGCTCTATCATCTAAATTAGTTCTCACTAATTAAGCTTAATGATTCAAAATAAGCCGTGTGTCTGCAGCGGATAGGAAATGGCAATGTCATAGTGCGGCGTGTTTTTAGGGACATAGTAGTTTGAGGAGATATTTGAAACTGCAGGGCCTCTTGATTCATTCAGGGTTACTTCACTGCTTTCCCATGAGCACCACACTTCAGTCCAGTGGTGACGCTACACTTCAGTGCGCTCGCCTAAAAACTTAAATTAATATCTCAAAAAAATGGCTATGTTGAAGAATACAATTTCACTTCTCGGCTGCGGAGAAATGAAATGACGGCCGATTCTTTTCAATTACTCGCCCTCCTTCTTTACAACTTTAAACTTCTCTTCTTTGGCTGTTGCCTTTTCAATTTCCTCCCCAGTTTACAAATGACACAGAGAATGAGCTCCGGTGTGATAGCAGCGCCCCGTTGTCTCCTCTCTTTTCCATTTCCATCTCCTGAGAGTGGAATATGTGGGGATGAAGCACATTTATTTCACATGGCTTTTGGAGCCATAATCTCATCCATCTCTGTGACGAGCTTCATTAGTGAGGGAAGCCAGTGATGCACAGCAGCTCTCATTAGCGCTGGAACAGAGCCTGTGACCTGTGCTCCAACACGTATGCACACACACACACACACACACACACACACACACACACACACACACACACGCACATACTTTAAAGTTCAACTAACATGCGCTCTTTAAAGACTGCAACAGGTGGACTTTGGGATCAGATATTGACAAAAAATGGCCCTTATTAGCCGGGCCAAATTGGACGGAGGATGTTTTGCTCCCCTAGCCCTCTGAGGACTTGCTTTTTTAACACTCTGCAACCGCTAACTTCTCCTGAGAGTGAGAGCTTGACCCTGAATGGGACTAATTGGGCACTCACCGTTCTGCTCCCGCTGCACCCCCGCTGCTAACAGGTCCGGCTCCCCCAGGCTGATGTCGTTCAGACGGCTGCCGAGGCACTCCACGCACAGAAGCTTACACCACTCCTCTGCATCCAGCTCTGCACACACACACACACACACACACACACACACACACACACACCACACACACACACACACACACACACACACACACACACACACACACACACACGTTACAACATGTCCACACCAGAGATGGCAAAAGTACACACATCCTTTACTCAAGTAGAAGTGCAGATACTCGTGTTTAAAAATACTCTGGTGAAAGTAGAAGTACTGACTAAACTTCTTTACTCAAGTGAAAGTAAAGAGGCTTTGAAATGTACTTCAGTAAAAAGTACCCATAACTAGCAGCTGCTTTAAAGAGTACCTGACCTCCCTTTATATTAATAGAACAATAATGTCATGTTAGCTAATGAATGTTTCCATGCTGAACAACGGCAACATGACAACGTTTCCATTGGGTCCCTCTTCTTTAGAGAAGACCAGGAAGTGATGGATACACGGATCGTGTTTCAAATCAATAGGCACGCAATGACTCTAAAGAATAATGATCACGCATCAACACACATTCAGACTAAAGGAACCAGCTGTTTGGGAAATGAGAGAAGTAGAAAGTACAGGTATTTGAGTTCAACATGTAAGAAGTAGAAAGTACAGGTACTGAGTTCAACATGTAAGAAGTAGAAAGTACAGTATTTGAGTTCCAACATGTAAGACGTAGAAGTACAGGGTATTTGATAGTTCAACATGTAAGAAGTAGAAAGTACAGGTATTTGAGTTCAACATGTAAGAAGTAGAAAGTACAGGTATTTGAGTTCAACATGTAAGAAGTAGAAAGTACAGGTATTTGGTTCAACATGTAAGAAGTAGAAAGTACAGGTATTTGAGTTCAACATGTAAGAAGTAGAAAGAAAGTAGTTTTGTGTTCAACATGTAAGAAGTAGAAAGTACAGGTATTTGGTTCAACATGTAAGAAGTAGAAAGTACAGGTATTTGTGTTCAAAATGTAAGAAGTCAAAGTTGAAATAAGTAGGGAGTAAAGTACTGATACCAGAATAATATACTTAAGTACAGTAACGAAGTATTTGTACTCCACCTCTGCACACACACATCCTGCACACTGCAAACATAATAAAACACAGATGATACAACAGTGCTGCCTTTAGTGAGCCACATAGATCTGAATAAAGCGCTGCCTGCACAGGACACGTGCTAATTGCACAGGACACGTGCTAACTGCACAGGACACGTGCTAACTGCACAGGACACGTGCTAACTGCACAGGACACGTGCTAACTGTAGCCACGGGGAGAGAATCCATCTGATCGATGAGGTGCAGATTAAAAGAGGAGGTGGGTTCAGCATCAAACAAAAAAAGGCTTCTCCAAGGCTGTATGTCCGCAGTCACCACTGAAGCTACTGATCCTGCATTCAGACAATCAATAAGCTATTCTCCAAATTGAAGCTGTAGCTTGTTAAGTGGAAAGGAAATGCGGCACGTTATAAAACAGAGAGGATGTTTCAACAGAAGGAGGGAGAACACTTATGTGCTTACTTGTTGAAAGTTAGATGAGAACATCGATATCACTCTCATATCTGTACTTTATATATGAAGCTCAGTTAGCTTAGCTTAACACAAAGACTCAGTAAAGTGGATTGCTTTCATCAAGTTTAAAGGGGACATCATGAAGAAGTCACTTTGGTGATGTGTGTGTATGAACATCTTGAATGCCTTTGTTTACGTCATCTCTGCCAGATATTCACTTTATCATGATAGCAATCAGGGTCAAACTTTACTCTGAAGAGGCTGACAGATTCTGCTATGTTGTATAAAAACGTTTGACAAATGGATTAGTGGCCTCATCCCTGCAGTTAACTCATTTTGAAGTGAGCCGGAGTTATATGTACAACATGTGACAGCTGGCACCTAAAGGTGGGAGGGCACTCATTGTGAGACTGAATGCTTTAATTGGAGGCTAAGTGGAGACCAATGATAATTCCCTGAATCGAGTCTGCATGGCAGTTTGTTGTTTGTGAATATCAATTCAACTTCCTGTTGATTTAGAAACAAAACGGTGTTCACAGAGTGGAAGATTCTCCAATTGTCTTCTGTGAGCTTTTGGTGAGAGTTACTGGAGGGTGAAATTAGGCATTTGGTTATCTTTCTGAAGCTCAAAGCCCAGGGGGATTCTGGGTAATGTCACCATGTCCAGTGATGTGTACAGAGGCGCACCATGTTTCTGTGTTCATCATGCAGGATTGTGTAATTTTTAGGGTTGGTAAACGGGGTAACTTGTTTTAGTTTGGAGGGAAATATCTTTTAGGTCTTTTTTACTTTCCTCACTTTAGGATTTAGTGACAGCCTGTTTGTCAGATCAGCTGTAGAGTCCAGTGGGACAGAAACACACAACTTTGCAGGGTGAAGGAAAGGTCTGCCGCTGCCTGAAGCACTTTGTTCACACACAACAGAAACACACACACACACACACACACACACACACTCACACACACTTACAGGCAGCAGCTCTGCACTTTAACTCCTCGCCCTAGCCTCCCAAGATTCAGCTGGTCTCATTCAGAGTCACCATGGCCTCTGAATGCCTCCAAACTACTTTTCTTACGATACCGATACCACTGAACGATACCGATACTCAACCGATACATATCGTGATACTTTGAAAATGTATCATCCCACAATTACTCCCATGAAGCGCTTTACGATATAGTTAACATGTCAAATGAATATTAAATTCAATTGTGGGTCTTCTTGGATCAGGTGTGCCGCGTGAATGGCACATCTTGTCAATGCAAACAGACCGTTATAGCTCCGTTATAAATAATGTTAAACCTGAGATTCCACTAGAGAACAAATACATAATAGAATAAAGGTCATGAGATCTCGGCAGTGCACAAACAAACAAATCTCATCTTTAAAATCAATCAAAATCAATTTGCCTTCACTGGTGAGAGAACACAAATCCCATCAGTTCATTTGTGGGACTTTTACCTTTCTAGCACTGATCAAACAATGAAAAATACATAAAATATGAAGAAAAACTGTCACAAACGAGTTGAGGACCAAAATGCAGAACCGGTAACCAGCTTTATTGAAGGCAGTAGGCTGGTAGGAGACAACACGGCAGATAGCAGGCAAAGGGCTGGTCGGGGACAGGCGAGGGTTCCAGGAGACAGCAGGACGGGAGTCGTAGGTACAGAACGGGTCAGGGAGCAGGCGAGGCAGGCTGGTCAGGGACAGGCAGGGTCGAAACCGGGAGAGCAATCTGAAGGGTAATGCGGGAAAGACTGGCATGCTGCAAAGTACGATCTGGCCACTGAGGTGAGAGTGAAGTGGGCCTAAATACTAATGGAGCTGATGGGTGTAACAGAGTGAGGAGAGACAGGGTGTGACTACAAGGTGACTAAGGAATGTTAATGCAGAAAATAGGTGAGTGAGAAAGCAGACTGTGACAAAAAACTATATGCAATCTAATTTATAGCACCCGCCATCACGGGCCACGGACCTCACTTTGAAAATTAATTTAAAATATATATATTTTAAAGTATCGAGCCAACCAGTACCGGTATTCGGTAATACCGGTATGCATCCCTACTCCAAACTCCCACACTTTTGAGACCACTGAGTGGAAAGTCGGCTAAACACTTCATCAGCCTCGCTAGTCGATGTGCCGTACATGAAGAATATGGTAGGAGGAGGGAGGATGGTTCTGTAGCTGTGTGATGGGAAAGGACTGAGTGGTGCTTAGTGTTAGAGAAGAGGAGTGAGGATACATGTGATCAGGGTACTCAAAGATAACACTGTATGACGCTTTGTTCTCTCTGCAGGTCACACTCTCTTTATCTCCTCAGAGCATTTTGGACAGATGCCTCCAAAGCACACACCTGTCAAGAAATGTCAGATCTGTTACCGTCTTTTGTGTTGTGTTTCTTTGACAGCACATGGGTGAAGGCATCGCAAGTTATTTTAAGTGTATCAGGAGATCACCATGAGGCCTAATTATGTTTATTTCTGTTAAAACCTGTCAACACCTCATCGTTATTTGGCTTCTCTAGGACTTTAGACAAGTTTAAGACTTTCCATCTGACAGCTTTCAGATACAAACTATTTGACATCGCAGTGGGACGACTGACGTATGGAGATAAGGTCTCTCTAGTTTTTATTATAGTCACATAAAGCCTTTAAAATACAAATGTTTCCACTACAATTGCTTCTCATTTGGTCAAGATCTGTCTGTGTCTTTTTCTGTCTTTAGTTTCCTGTTTTGTTTTGAAAAGTGTTTCACCTCCTGTTTTGCCTTCTGTCTGTGTTTCCCTCCCTGATTACCCGCTTGTGTTCACCTGGTGCCCCTGCTGCTCTCTCCTCCCTCCTCACCTGTGTCTTGTGTGTATTTAAGTAGTTCTGGTTTTTCTGTCTCTGTCGAGTTCGTCTTGTGGTATGACTTGTCTTCGGTGTTCTGTTCAGTCCTTTGTTTATGCTTTAGCCTTGAAATAAAGGAATTATTTGTGTCACTTTAATCTGCATTTGGGTCCTGCTTCCTGCACACACCGTAACACATTTGGTCCTGGACTCGAGCCACGTCTCCATGTGATTGTATATTTCTTTGTGTGTTGGTCTTTTGTGCACACACAACACAGCGTGTGAGGTCACTTAAATGAGCTTTTGTAAAACTCTGTCCAGGGGGAAGATTTCCAGAAACAAATGTGTCTGTGTGCATGTCCACATTGAAAACCACGTTAGGGGTTAGGGTTAACAACACCAGAACAGAGCCATAGAAATCATTAACATCACGTGTTTCTTCATAAAAGATAATAAGATAATAAGATAACTAGTTTAATGATCCAAATGGTTGTGTTGCAGCAGCATAAAAAGACACGGCATTGTACAATGAAAATTAAAGACTGGAAATGAACAAGAAAGTAAAAAATGTTGAGTTAGTATTTGTGTACATATGCCGACATAAGGTAGTGAGGGGTGAGGGGTGTAACTGTAAAGGGCTTCCAGGAAGTGAAGGTCAATGGTAGAACCATCCATATGGTGGTGTGAAGATGAGGGGGTTGTGCGTGGCTATGAGCCAAGGGACAGAGAGAGCACTACTCTGAGGTCAATAACATCTCGCCTCAGGTTTATCTACTACCACGCTCATGCACACACACACCTGAGACGCTGGAGTTAAGGGTCCCCTATTATGCAAAATCCACTTCTTCATGTCTCTTCTTCATCAACATGTGTTGAGTTCTTTGTAACCAAATGTCTCTCAGAGGGGCGTGGGGAGGGGCTCCTTATTTTCATCTAAAGTCACAGACAGAGAATCAGCGCTTTTGAAACAGGGCTGAAACAGAGGGGATTATGGGTAATGCTGCAATGATCTGTTTGGTGTTTCAGCCAATCAGAGACAGGCTCTGTATATATCTGAGACCTGTGATATATCGGAGAGAAACAGTATAACAGGGGACCTTTAAGATGGAGAAGTTTCCCCCGTCACATCAAGGTTCATCCTCCTTATCCTCCCCACCCCATTTATTTTCCCCTTACAATGTGCCTCCTTGGCTTCCTATCCACGTATTAGATGCAATCTGGATTGTTCCAGTTCATAATTGGGTTGCAACACACTGCAAACGACGGCCGATATCATTTCTCATATACCTGCAGTATGAAAATCAATATTTCGGAACGGATCCTCCCACTTCTTAATATGGCGGCAAATGAGCAACACTTGGCTAAACTCCAATTCTCCACTGCCTCTTTCCCCTCTCGCTGGAGTGCAGTCTTCCTCCGCTTCGTGACACACTGTAGCCTCTTGTGTTTGCATGCAAAGACATATAGTAGTCCTTCCCTAATCTCCTCACTCACCTGATTCACAGGCGAACGTCTTGGATGTGTCGTCGCAGAAAATAATCGCCACCGCGTGTTTTTTTGTCTCCCGCGGCATCCGGGTAATGTTCTTGACGTTATGGAGCTCAGTGATCTGAAGAGGGAGAGGGAGAGAGAGGAGGCGGCTCATTATGAACAGCAGCAGAGACTTAATGTTCATCTTGCATTGACTTTGCTGAAAGTGCAATAGTATTTAAAGGCTTAGCATAAGAAGGAAGTAAATATGATCCGTTTTCTGCTGATGACAGAAAGCAACACAACGTATCGCTAAAAGCACTTTCTGAATGTGACCCGATGCACACAGTGTGTAATTGTGCAGCCGCTGTTTAAGTGCCTCCTCTCCTTGAAACTGGTTTTCCAGTCAATGAGAGGAGGGCGATCAAAAGCATCCGAATCACTTTACCAGGGGATTGATTGCGGATGAAAAAAAAAGAGAAGATTACATTTAATTGAATATCCCCCGCATTTACAGGCCATTTTGTTCCTCTGTGTGTTCGCTCTGCCTGGGAGATAAGGCCCATTACATTACTGTTGTCCATTGTGCGCTAACTGTGGGCCTTTTGCCAGCCTGTTGGGAATGAATTAGCTGGGCTCCGTGCCCATGTTGTAAAGGTCCAAAGATAAAAGACCCTAGAACACACACAACATATGTGGACTACAGGTGTGTGTGCTCCATATCATTAGATACAACACGTTTCCTCTGTGCTCAGCATTCAGCTAACATAGAGCTAAACTTAGAGTCAAGTGTGAGGAGGATATGGATATTGAAGGATAGCCAACTTAAAGATAGTATCTATATATATTTTATATGAGAAGTGGATGTTTTATTCCCCTGTGAGGAAACGGTACCTTGTGTTCTTATCCTCGGGCAGACTCATACATTTAACACAAAGCAAGCCTCCACTTCTGAGCCATGAATACAGCCTCTCATCTCTGCCTGTGTGTGTGAAGGTGTGTGTGTGTGAAGGTGCGTGTGTGTGTGTGTGGTGCATTCCCGGCCCGAGGCGCTAGAGTCCGAGTAAAGTGAATCATTTGTGATGAGACCTATTCCTCTCCTCCATCTTCTCGTCTTTTCAAAAGGTGTACATCAAATTTGATATGGAAAAGTGCACTCGCACACAGGTGATAACATCTTGACGTTGGCAGGTCATTTTTTCGGGATTCAAATACCTGGGCTGATACATGTTGAGTCATTTGATGTCAAGGCAACATCACGCTTGACATAGAAGACGTTTCTTTTCATTAAACCAGCACATCATGGATTGAGGATGATATAAAAGATGTGGGAATGACGTTAGATTAAGTATTCAGTCGTGATCCAAGGTGTTTGGACATTACCTGATAAAGGTGCTAGAAGAAATGAAGGGGTCGATACAGTAATGTTTCGGAGGGGAAGAAGAATGTCTATCAATTGCATGCCAATCCCTCCGATAGATGTTGAGAATACTATCATTTAAATATTTTGAGATTTGGTTGAGCAGGGTGTACTTGTACTTTATTAGAGATGTGTTTTTAGTGTCAGGATGGACCCTTGTCTTTTTCTCTGCAAACAGAATCGACCTACGGGTACAAATAAATAACCTGAACCTGAAAAATCCAAATAAAATGGTTTCTGTCTTTATGTATTATTGTCCTTGTTTTTGACAATCATTCATCCAATTAGATTCCGACTCGACCGCCGTATAGGTGAAGTGAAGTAGCTCGGATAAAAGACAAAACAATCGGCTTCTAGTGTCAATAAAAAGCATAACATTTAGAGAAGTCAGGGGATCGTAAAAATCCTTGATCCATCCACTTTTGACGAAGGTCTGTAGAAATCTAAATGACAATCCCTCTAATATTTAACCAGTTTAACAACCCTAATATAGTGTAACTAAAACCATCCTCTGTTCAGGCATTTAAACACAGCTCCATCTCCAGAGCTCACAGAAAAACAACGTTTCTACAGGAGCTACACATATTCTAGGATTGTTTCACTGAGTGGCCCGGCGCCTGTAAGACAGAGGAAAGTGCACAGGGAAATAAACAGAGAGAGAAACAACAAGGTGGGACAGAAAGCCAATCCCCTTTGTGGTGATTGTGTAAATCAGCCAGCAGCGCAGCCTACTTCCTCCCAGAGCAGCGCAGCGTTGAATGAAGCCCTCGGACGGGACCTTTCTTGATCTTTGTGGCGATGCATTACGAGGAGCACTAGTGCATGTGTGTGTTCATCGCTCACTGCTGCGCTGTGTGCATGAGATACTTCTGGGAGGAGGGGTACAGCCACACAGCACCCCCCATATGACAGCATGATGCATTATGCAGGAAGGCACTTCATTCACAATGCTGATAGCGTAGCAGCGTGGGATGCTAACACCATGTTAACCAATGCAAGGTTTATTTATACAGCACCTTTCAACACAAGGCAATTCAAAGTGCTTTACAAAAACGAAACAAATTGAGAAAATGGCATTTAAAAAAAAACAGTCGCAGAGAAGAAAGAAATAGATGAATAAAAGTTGCAGTGCGGGTAGTTCAATTAAAAGCTCTGCAGCCTGGATTTAAGAGTAGTCAGAGTTGCAGCGGACTCTCTTTACGTCGAGGCGTGCAGGAAACTAAACCCACCTCCCCTGAACATGGGGCGACTGTCACGCCTGCCTACAAGCAGTAGTGCTTATAAACACACTTTATAAAGTCGGGCAACACTAACCGGGCTTCGTGTGGTTCTGTTTATTTTAATTATTAATTAATTAATTACATTACACGTCACTTGTTAGACGCTTTTATCCAAAGCGACTTACATACTCAACACTGTGGACAATCCCCACAGGAGCAATTTGGGGTGAAGAGTCTTGCCCAGGGACACAACGACATGCTGACTGCAGTGGGGTTTTGAACCTGTGACCCCCTGATCCGAACACCAACACACAACCCACTGCACCACACGCCTTTGTACCTTACTGTTTATTTGTACCTTACTACGCTTAATTTAGTTTCTTACCTGCGGTCGAGGCGGGGTGGGGATGGACGGTGGGATGTTTAAAATAGAAACTGAAAGTGAGCGTTATGTTTCTGCCCCTTTCTTATTCGGGAATTGTATATTTTGTACTTTTAATGCTCAATACAAATATGTAAAAACAATAACACTAAGAAAGTGGATCAGTCCAGTTCTGAAGTCTTTACACTGGCTTCCTGTGTGTCAAAGAATTGATTTCAAAATACTGCTGCTGGTTCATAAAGCATTGAATGGTTTAAGATACATGTCTGAGCACTTTGAATTGCCTTGTGTTGAAAGCTGCTATATGAATTGCCTTGCCTTGATAGCGTAGCACGGGATGCTAACATGTGCCTGTGTGCAAACTCTATAATTACATGATGGCAGACTGAAGCCCCGAAGGTGTCAGAGACCCCTCTTCTGCTCTTATCTCCTCTCATTACTATACGATACTGTTCACGGTGCTACATCCTTTAACATCATCTCCTCTCTCCACGATAATGAGCCATAATTGGAGAATTTAAGAGGCGGGGAGAGATATTATACACTGGATTATTGCTTTCAAAAATCCCTGGAGGAGAAGATAAAGTTTCAAAATGTGTCTTAATGGACCCTTAGCTCCATCATCTGGGGCCAACGGACAGATTTACATCGCTTTATATGAAGATGAAAACAAGGCTCTTGGGGGGAAGTGTTAGCAGTTTAGTAAACCACACCTTGTTTCGTTTGGCTGTGTCACATATCGGCTAGTTCAGTGGCACAGAGGATGTTTTTAGATCATTCATCTGGTGCTTTAATACAATGAAGGGCAATCATTTTTGGTCGGGGTCATTGATGTCACATTCATCAGCTCAAGATAATTAAATCACCAGTCGGCCAAAATGAAACTCTTGGCTGTTGTCTGATGAAAGTGCTCCGCATGCAGATTTCACTGTCCTGCAAAAAGAATGTATTATTAATTTATTATCTTTAAAAAAATGCGGATTACTTTTGCACATCATGGATTCCTTTAATGTTTTTATTCCAGATGTGATCAAGTCACTTTGAAAACTGTGTTTGCATTTTCTGAGTGTTTTCCGACATGTTATGGATAAGTAAATCGATCCTTGGGAGATTGTATTGATCATAAGAATAATTGCAGATGATCTTTCCGTCAATGAACTAATTGAATATTTGACTTATCATTCCAGCTCCAATACTATTGAAGCTCTAATGCTGTGCAGTATTGACAAGGTAAATCAATAGATAAGACAAATGGAGATCATAGTGGATTCTATAAGTGTGTGTGTGTGTGTGTGTGTGTGTGTGTGTGTGTGTGTGTGTGTGTGTGTGTGTGTGTGTGTGTGTGTACCTTGTGAAAGGTCCTGAAGTACGCCGCCTTCTCGTCTGGGTATTTCTCTATCCGCCGCCGTCCTTTACTGGAAGCTTTCTTGAAAACCAGCCAACACCTCCGGAAGATCTGAACACAGACAACGATGTGAGTTACTGAAACGCCACCGAGACGTGCATTTCGGTAACTGGAGACACAGAAAACACAAGCTGAGGACGACCCTCTGAAACCACAACAGAGCAGGAGAGTCAACCTCCAAAGCAGACGGCAGATAAATCAATGCTGCTTCACCAGAACTCTGTCTATTATCCACCAAAATACCCAAAAAACTAAGTATTAAACTCTTTAAAAGTAGCTCTTAATGTTTCCCATTGATCAAAATATAGATTGGCCTAATACAGCGGGGAGAAAAGACTTTGGAGAGGAAATTAAACCATTAAGCCTCATGAATCAAATCTGAAAATACATTTTAAAGGAACATATCTCATTCACATATTAAGAAGCCATTATTAATGCATTTAGATCAAAGTGACAGCTGCATGATCAGAGTAAATGCTTTCATTTTGGTCAAAGCAACTCCAATTACTCTTTATTTAATCTCTCAGTCGTCCAACGAATAACTGATGAGCTGAAGGATTATGATAAATAGTTTATTTGTTGCGTTGTTTTCAAAAACATGTCCACGATATCCTCAGCAGCATATTATGCAAAAGATAAACAACAAGTGCACCAGCTGGGAAAAAGATATTTAATTAGGAAAAACATTTAGCAAAGAGGGAATGTAGGTTAGTAAATACACAATTATTTATTTACTTTTTCTGTTATTAATTCATAACGTAAATACTGGATATTTTATTGTTTTAGTGAAGAATTTATTCATTATTTTTCCGATTGCTAAGTGAATTCACTTTGTTAGGCGTTAGGGCAGAAACAGGCTGTCACTGTAGGCTTTAAGATGCATGTTAGAAAACGCCTCGGGCCGGGAATGCACCCAAATCTCTCTCTTAGACACACACACACACACACACACACACACACACACACACACACACACACACACACACATACACACACACATGATGTATACATCACTTCAGGGGACATTACATTGACTTACATGCATTTCCTGGAGACTTAACCTAACCTTAACCAACACATGCCTAACCCTAACCAAGTCTTCACCCTAAAATTAATGATTCCCCTTATGGGGACCTCCAATTTGTCCCCATAAGGGAGGCGAGTCCCCACACGTGACTGTTTAAACAGATTTAGGTCCCCACAAGTATAGTAATGCTAGGCCACACACACACACACACACACACACACACACACACACACACACACACACACACACACACACACTACTCTATGTGGTGCAGCACATAACAATACACTGTATTGATTATACTCTGACCCAAACACAGGCTGAAGATGACACAAATACAAGTTGTCGGAGTACTTCAAGGTCAAATCATGACACTAATGGACGCACACACACATGTGTGCGCACACACACACACACACACACACACAATCTCCCTGCAGTTTTCCCTCTTATGGCGGAAAGCTCATGTATGCACGTTTATTTGAACATGAACATCTGTCATTGTAAGATGAGTGTAAACCGTGTAATCCTCATGACTTAAGAAGAAACACCTGCCAATCCCTGCGTCCAATGTTCAGCTTATACATCATTTTCTTAACGGTTTAGGAGAATGTCATCAAGACACACTTCATCCGTCCGTTTATACGAACAGAATTGAAATCTCCACCTTTGGAAATTCATGTTTTTCTTTGGGGCTGCGACATCACTGAGGATCAATAAAAAGATAGATATCATTCCGCTGTAGTACCCCGCAGCAGTACTTTGAAAAAGCCGTAACTCCAAAACATAGCTTCCCCCTTTACAGCCGGTGTGTGTCGAGGTGTGAGGAGCCAACACACACCGTTTAGAGTCTGAGGAAGTGTGATGGTTTCTCATGAGTCCTGCGTGGTTTCTCGTCTCTAACGGTGGGACCTTTCCATTTCCTGGTGCAGACAGCCTCGATCACTCTGCCTGATGTATGATTGCCCCGGGCCGCATGTTGTGTTGGGGAACCGTGGATTAATTTGTTTACTCAGCTGGTGTACTTCATAAAGGGCCCGCTGAGTTGAACTTGGCACTTTGCAGTAATTGACTAGAGCGGATCCCTCGGTCCTTATCGGGCCGCCTTGATGGGCCTCATTCTAGTTAAGTGTTGCCCAGGCCCATTATAAACAGCAAACTACACAGAATGATGAACAACACTCTCCCTCCATCATTCCTCACACCCACCCTCCATAAAAGGCTTTCAAGAAGAAGCCTAAGGACCTTAGACGATACAACTGATTGATCATACTGTATTTATAACCGCAGCTTTGACAGAAAAACTATAGACATCTGAAACCCTTTTGACAATGGTCGTTACCACATTTGAGGGGTTTAAAATGAACCCTAACCCCATTCCCCACACCCACCATCCATAAAAGGCTTTCATCGGATCGAGCACACTGTATTATATATATAACCGCAGCTTTGACAGAAACTGTGAATCCCTTTTGACAATGGTCATTACCACATTTGGGAGTTTTAGAATTAAAGCTAGCTGCAATTCCCTTTTGGGAGCGTGAGTCAAAGCAATGCTGCCTTCCCACAAAGTATTTTACCCCAGCGCTGCTCAGATTAAGCAATTATAGAAGCACAAAAGCAGTGAGATAGCTGGTGCATAATAAGAACAGGAGGGTTTGAAAGGAGAGGGCTTAATTTCTCCTGTTCCTCAGTCGGCGGAGCTTTGTGAAGGCAATGCTATCCTCTGGCTCATTCAGAGACACTCCAACTCTGATTGTAATTACATGGATGTGAATGAGACTCTCTGCTGGTTTGCTGCAACTCATTTCAGAACAGTGAAGAGTGCGCTGCCTGGCACTGAAATCTAACCACTAGTTCCAGGAAAGAACACAATGTGAAGATGAAGAGGAGGGTTCTGGGAAACTAAAATCGTCCATGTTGTTGATGTCCTCTGATTACTGATGTGTGAAAGATGTTACACCTCCTCTCGCTGTGTGGTTTACCTACGCTCAATTACACAAAGTAGGCTAGGGTTTTGAAACACATGCACAGTAAACTTAATTTCATGATTTCACATGTGTGTAAGCTTTTGTTTTGGTTTAAAAAGGGCCAACATGTTCTACTTTCATATATAAAGGAATGCAGTAAGAACGTGTGAAGTGTATTATCACATATATGCAACTTAAATCAAAGTACAACTGGCAAATAAACCTAATTTAAAATCCCCATGTGTAAAGCTTTGGCTGCCTCTAAAAATAGGGTTTAACTTGTCATGGAGATTATTTTCTACACTACAATTATAAAATGTCCTTGAGTATATATTCGTGTGTTTGCAAAGAGGGGGTATGCATTACTCTTCTTCTTCTAATCATATTGTTTACCAGGTAGAAACGTGTGTTTTATAAATATTTCTTGTGTTTCTGGAGATCCTAAAATTCCCACAGCTGCCCTTTAGGAAGTGCATTCCCCTTTAAACTGTATTGCTTTAATGCGAGTCATTTCCATAGCAAGGTGTGTCCACTTGTTAAATAACTTCACTAACTAATTTGTCTGTTTAGATTATGACTTTTGAGACGTTATATTTGATGAAACACTTGGAGGTGCATTTGAGTACAAATCAGCTCCAAACGAGGGCAGATATGCCACCTGCTGCAGAGCTCCTCCCTGATTGGCTACAGGCAGCAGGTGACGGGTATAAACGATTTCAGGAGAGAGCACCCTGGTTGGTCTGTCCTCTCCATACAAATGGATGAACGAGTGCTTTGTTTTCTGAGATATGTCCCTTCCAATTGTCTGCAGAGGCTCCTCGAGAAGTGAAATGTGTTTTGATGCCATGAATGCTTTTGAACCAGTACAAATCTACAATGGCATGCTGGTCCAATCTTTGCCTCTGCCTGACATCTTTAAGTTTCAACAAACATTCTTGAATCAATTGACTGGCGGTACCGAGTTGGGCCGGTCGGTCGGTCGAGTTTCCGGGCTGATTTTTAGTCCCAGTCCGCGCCTGATCAGGTCACATGCATGTTTCTGCCGAGCACATGTTGTGGCTAACCATTGCAATTTTGGAAAGTGGCAGCAAGTTGATCTACTAAACACACAAATAGGCATCAAAAATATAAGTTTAAAGAATAGTCAGTGGAAAGTAGGATAACACAAAACTGCAGCTTTTTAAAACATGTAATATTAACCTCAACTCCTGGTGTCTGCAGAGGAAGTGACCGGTGCCCCAAGCCACAACTTGATTTCCAATGAAAATGTAAAAACTTGAAGCACCACCAATACAATGTAACTGACCTTGAGAAAATGTGGGAGTTTGAATGTGAAAAAGACTTTATCAAGGAGGTCACTAAAAATGTAAGACATGCAACGTTGAAATATTGAGAACATAGTTATCAGGGTTGAATTCCTTCTGCAAACATTGGGTGCTTTACCGTTTTCTTCTCAAGGTGTATTTCCACACAATGCAGTTTGTGGTCTGTGTGGTTAGGAAATCTCTTCAGGAAGTGCTTGGCAAGGTGCAGCGAGTCCATTAACGGATTAGAGCCAAAGTACGACCACAGATGGACACAGACTGTCGGATAGGCTTTAATAAAAGGTTGAAAAGGAAACTAAGAGCTCATCTGTCTACATATAAAACAAGAATGCCGTTCAGAGAGTGCCAAGTCCCGATCAGAAGTGAAAAATATAGTCCAGGATTCAGATCAACTCCAAATTTGTATGGGTTGATCTTCAATTAATCTACTGAGAAATCTTTAAAAAATAAGGTCCTGCACACTTTGCCTCAGAATCACGACATTTCTTCACCTTAAAACTAGTCCAGTGATAGATGTCTATACAATTGATGAATGCATTGCCAACAGGACATGCTAACAGCTAATTTAGCATATTTTTAATAGTGCTAATTAACAAAATGTAAACAAATCCTGTCTTAAAGCAGAGGAGACTTGCGCGGCTTTCTCCGGGGTAAAGTGTGTTAACCAACATATTTAAGATGCATTTAAAAATAGTGTTTACCTCAGTCAGTGCTTCACCCTTTCACGAAGTTTCATGAAAGTCGGGCTAGTAGACCTCCGCTAATCCTGACAGACAAACAGAAAGCATAACCTCTTGGCAGCGTGATCAATTTGCTTTATGGTGTGACATTAAATGCCACAATACACGTTAATTAAATGAGAGTGTAATAAACCATGACTCTGAGAATGTAGGACCCAGACACCTCGCAGCAATGACTGATGGTTTAGTCATTTCTGTAAGTGGCCTCAAACACAAAGTCCATTCACCTCACGGAGCATTATCAAACTTCTGGCGCTATTAAAGAACTATCTCGCCTCTCAATAAAATATAGGCCCTACTTTCCCCACGGGCTAAATCACTTGTCATTTGGATGAACTGTTTGAAGACAGGAAAAAGATTTCCAATGACAGGCTGCTTCAGGTAAATGACTAATCACAGGGCGGAATAAAAATAGCTTCCTGCTGAATTCTCAGGAGTGAACACAATCATAATACCTCAGAGGCGCACCACTTTCATTATTCCTAAGATATTTGATTAGAACGAGAAAAGGGACAATGTGGGAAGGCTTTGTCGTCTGTCCGTGATTTATGAGCGCTAGAAAACGTGATTTGAAGATGATTGCTGCTGCACTTACTGACAATACAAGAGTGGAGAGCACTTCAATCAAAAGAGTCCTGCAACACTCAGACGTGATGATAACAGGCAGGATTTAGCACTTAGCATGTTGAATACTGAGCCATTTCTGACTGAACAAAATATTTAACCTTGTAATCACGAAGAAGACAATAAATAAAATGCATGTGCAATGCATACATACAGCATGTTACTGTTTTTCCCGTGTGACTTGTATCACAAGGCGAGGATGAAGCTTTCCAACTGCTGCAGATATTGCACACATGTCTGTTGTCCGACCCTGAAGGCAGCATCTCACTGGTTCCCTCAACAAAAAGTCAATGGGATCTTTCTATTGGATTTTGGATTACATGATACAGAAGGATAATCTCCACATATCAACACTACTACGTTTTAAAGGAACTACAGTACGGTCACATGACTTCACGTCACCAACGCTAAGCTAAAGGTGGCTAATGTTGGGCTATAAAGGAACTACAGCACGGTCACATGACTTCACGTCACCACCGCTAAGCTAAAGGTGGCTAATGTTGGGCTATAAAGGAACTACATCACGGTCACATGACTTCACGTCACCACCGCTAAGCTAAAGGTGGCTAATGTTGGGCTATAAAGGAACTACATCACGGTCACATGACTTCACGTCACCACCGCTAAGCTAAAGGAGGCTAATGTTGAGCGTGATGACGTTTAGGCATCTCATTTAGACACTTGTTAGTAACCGCTGTTTTTAAATCCACCAGTGGGGTCTCTTCATCTTGTGTTAACCACACCCCTTATTGGTTCAACAACCAAAAACACACTCAGAAAACCATTGACTTCCAAAGAGAACAGGAAGTGCTTAAACGCTAACTCATTTCCATGTTTAGGCCTCATTCCTGCACCTCTCCGTTCTGCATGAGGTGCAGTGTTCCCTCTGATAATGACGCCTGATGGACTGTGACAGACATCCTGGTGCTGGCAATCAATTCCAGACGGCGGCAGGGTCGGTGCCACGGTGTCCACATTTTATAATTTGATTTGTTATTCCGTTGGACAGTTGTTACGGCACTCATCACAGCAATCACTCCCCCCTCCCCTCTGCCCAAATCCTCCCAGATCTCCTGCACCATTTCAACAATCCTCCTCTCAAAAGCATTTGTCCTCGGTCACTCATCCCTAGTCGCCGGCTGTCACCTTTTGACTTGATACACAACATCCCCCGCCTGTACGGACATATATATCCCGCCGCATCTCAAATGTTTGGACATCCTATCATTTCATAATTCGCCCCTGACTACAGCTGTTGGCAGGGGGGCAAGCCAGCCGCGCCCCAGTTAATCATAGATTACTTTATCTGGGCCATTCCAAATCCTCATGTGTAATGCAGTGCTACCTCAGCAGCAAGTAATCACTGCCCCCCACTCCACCCCGAACACACACACACACACACACACACACACGCACACACACACACACACACACCATTCTCCCTCCTCCTGCCCTTCTGTCGTCCCCCTCGCTCTTCTATATTTCTCCTCTCAAATTCTTCATCTCTTTCTTGTGTCTCCGCCTGACGGGACATTCTCATCAAACATGCACGAGCCAAACTGCTCCCGAAATGTAATATTACTGTATTAGAAAAACCCTTATTCTCACACCTTAAGGCGTTGGCTGTGGTGTGTGTGTGTGGCATTAGCACTCGCTGATGATTAGATCCTGGTCAGAATCAGAATCAGAATGCCTTTAGTCCCACAGAGGGGACATTTACAGCAACACAGCTTAATGTCACCAACGAAATGTGGCATTGGAAGCTATGGAGAGGACAACAACTCTGTCTTATTGGGAACAAGGATGTCTTTCCTTTTTGGGTCATGACAAAGACTTCAAGGGCAGGAGATATTAACATGAAACTGAAATAACAGAAGAACAAGAAAGAAGGAAACTGAAAGAAACTGAAATAAGAAAGCATGCTTAGGAGAAAGGTTGGAGAATGGTTGTGAGAGCAGTTGCTGCAGCCCTCCATTAAGAGTCATGATGAAGTATTTCGGAGCACAAACTGTGTCCACTACCTTTCCTCTGGTTCCCTCTCCCCAAATGTAGCACAACATATGCACCAAGCTACAGGCCGAGTGCTTTCCTGCTTCCAATTGTCATGCAAATACCATTGTTGAGAGCAGGGGAAGAAGTATGTCTGCTGTTGTTTCTCATTACTGTGGGGGGGGGAGACAGCGGAGATGTCGTGTAATCCAGCCACCACACACTGTAGCAGGGCTGCTTCTTTAAGGATGGCACAGAAATAGCCACCCAAATTATTCTGCAGGAGATGTAGGTCAATATTGAGGTTTCTCTCCCAGGTATAAGGGAGGGAAGAGGAGGAGAATGTGTTTTAATGGTGTAAACAGGGGGATGTATTGCGTGTGCTGGCAACCCAAATCTTCTTTTTGACAATTTACAAAGCTGGGACAAAGGATTACACCGCCATCATAATCCCATAATAAACCAACACAGTTCGTAATGCTGCTTACTTTATTTATTCCATCGTGTATATTATTGATTTTGTGTGACACTGATGTTGACAGGCGCTGCTGGGTACAGTAAACAAGGTGGTGCATTTGGAAACCATTTTTACAGTGGGACAATTGCATGCTCCTTAAACCATCCCTCATCCAAAACCTCTTTATGTATTACAGCTTTAGTCAGCAATCCTCTGCGCACACACACACACACACACACACACACACACACACACACACACACACACACACACACACACACACACAGGCAGAGCAATTTCCATGTAATCCATGTACAAGGCTTGATTGTTCACAGACAATGACACGCAGACAAAAAGGCATTAGACTATTGCAGAATACCCTCGTCGACGAGCATGCTGAGACCACCGCAAACACAGAAAAGCAACAAAACACCGCCGTGTGGTTTTCTACGAGACAGGAATGAGTTGTCCAGCTCTGTGTCATCTGCATGCACGGAAACCCAGTTGTAATGTAATTGCAACTAACTGGACAAAAACCCTACACACATGTCTTCAGTGGGAGAGGTTAGAATGTGCATTCATTTTCATTTAAGCCATATTGCTATATATATATATATATATAATGAGTGAAATCAATGGGGATTTGGACATTTAATAGGATGTTTGCAATGTAAAACACACAATTACTGTGCTTTCCTCAAAGCCACCAGACTCCACTGGCAGAAACAGGAAGGTAAATTAATTTAAAGGGGACCTATCATGCTATATTTGAATAATATATTGTAGGGCCATACCAGTATATAAAACATGTCGGTGAAGTATTTTTTTCAAAATACCAAACAGAGCCTGCATTTTAGCCTTATTTCGCTCTATTTGCTCTTTTCCAGCCCTGTTTTTGCAGGGGCTGATTCTGTGATGTAGCTTTAATGCAAATGAGCTGCTGACCACGCCCCCCTGCAGGAGAGGGGAGCGTGCTCCGATCAGCTGCTGGGCTCTCAGAAGAGGGGGAGAAAAAGAGATCTCCGTCCTCCGTGTTTTATTCTTATTTGATTATATATTCATTTGTTTTAAAGCTCAATAACAAAGAAGACCTTTGACCGCCACTTTTCAAATTCTGTCCGGAAGATTTAAACTTTAACGGACATGTTGACCGGCGGGTATGGAGGAAAAGAGAGGGTTGTGTTTTCTGACACTTGGTGAGTTCCCTGGAACACCGGGGACACATATTCATGTATAAAAGACGTACAAAAGTGCATGATAGGTCCCCTTTAATTTAAACTGGCACGGAAACCCAGTTGTAATGTGTGCAAAGGGTTATTCTTCACTTTAGTATGTTGGTGCTCGCGCCGCCGCCGGCTTATAGACGAGCTAAATTAGCATCTAGGCCAACAGGTGAGGGTCTGCAGGAAGGATGGAAACCAAATGCAGAGCCTCAGAAGTGGCCGAGCAGCGTCTGTGGGAAGAGAATATAAAGTAAGAGGATGAAAGGAGCCACCATGATGCAACTCCACCAAATGACTGGCTTAATTAGCATTAGCTGACCACTTGATTATCAAATCAATAAAGACGGTGAAATGGAAAGAGGCGCTGCGAGGTGTTTCCGGCGAACCCGTGCATGTTTAGAAGGGTATTATGAAACGAAGAGTGTTTTCCAGGACAGTGTGTGCAAAGCGTTTGATATTTGAATTCCATCAGAGGCCCTAAAAGCAGTAATCCTCCTGCATTGGTGCAGTCATTCCCCCCCGAGGATTAATTCTAAAGAGGTACTCGCTCACTGATGTTCGGCTGCTTCTCTGATACGGTTAGCTGTGTCTGCAACAACTATTCCCTCACATCCAAAAGAGATTTCTGCTCCCTGGAACCAACTCGACTCAGGCTGCAAATCAAAGAGGACGCTTGGGCACAAACACTGAAAGAAAGGGGAGATTTAGAGTTTACTTCAGTGCCAAAGAAGGGGGTCGGATATTGTTTTTGTCTCATTTCCTCCCTAAGAACACACTCCCTTGGAATTAAGTGGGCTGTGATTCGTTGTCACTGTGTGTCTCAGCATGAAATCTTTAAGGAATGCAATTATCACTTCATTTCTCGGAGATGTGTGCGAACATTAAGAGGGGAGGGAGGTGTGTGTAATGTTGACCCCAATGTGTGCGCTCTACTTCAGACTTACTTTCTTTCAAGTCCTAATCTGATTGCATGCTTTAAGCCCCTCAACAACTGGACAAACAAGTCTTCTGTCTTCAGAGAGAGAGGTTAGAATCTCTGTTTTGTTTCCCGGGACGATCCACACGCTATTTCTCAACGCCAGCCAGATAGACACGCTCATTTTCACCCACGCCATATTGCTATGAGTGAAATCAATGGGGATTTGGACATTTAATACAATATATTAAACACACAATGAATACACTTTCCTCAAAGCCAACAGACTCCTTTGGCAGAAACAGGAATTTAACTTCATTTAAACTGCAAAAATATGATATAAAACTCATATATTTCACATATTTCCACTGTTCAACAATCTTCAACTTTGGTTTGATTGTTTGAAAGAGTCTTAAGTAACAGATATAAAACAAGAAGTAACCACTTTTGTTCAGAAACGCTGCTTTCTGACGCGTTAGTGATGTTAACACATCGGGGAAAAGACTATTTTAAGCCCTGTTTCTCCATTAAAAAACATTCATATACACGTGGAGTAAGATTAATGACGGGTCAAAAGCTTCCCATATTATCTCCTCTTTCTTCCAATATATAATAACTTTAATAACCTCATGTTTTCAATTGTTTTATGTCTCCTAGGAGCCAGTATTTCCTCCATTTGACCTTTAAATTATCCGCTCAAAGTGCCACTGCCAAGGCTGCCATTGTGCTCCGTTTCCCTTGGCAGACCTTATCCACAACTCATTCCCAGAACAATATTTCTTGGTGGAAATATTAAAAGCAGTTTAATAGAAATAGAAAATGGGATCAGATTGCCTCGGCCTACACTCGAGGTCGTTAGGATGAGAGTCTGAATTAAACAAAGCAACGTGAGCTGTAGCTTCAGCGCTGGCAGGTACCAAACGGTCACCTCCTTACTATTAACAGAAGGCTCCTGAGAATATAAAACAAACCCACAGACAGATTCCCCGGCTCACGCAAGGTCAAGGTGTTTCCAACAACACATTAATAATACAGAGACAATTAGTACCACATAAAAAAGCCGTGTTTACCCGACAGCCCCGGCTAATTGACATCGGGCTATTTGCTTGCATTTTAAAGCAGATCAGGTTTTATATTTCATTATTTATTCAAGGCCATAATAATGTTTACCTCTGCAATGCACTGAGTAAATTAAGAACACACACACACACACACACACACACACAGATGAGGCTATCTTTGGAGCGCACTGTACTCAATGTGCCTGGCACGCCGGCTGATGAGAGGTAACAGCAGGAGAAGAACTCATTATAGATCGTGGTTCAAATATTAAAAGGGAGGTGGGACGACTTTCTCCAGGAAGAACTTCATCTGGATCCATTTTCACACAGGATACACGTCGCTAGGCGTATTACTTATTGGTTATAGTATTTCACTGAACATCAGTACCCTAACAATGTTTAGTTTTGGATAACCTGTATTTGATAAATAGAAAGAAAAAGATAAGAATAAGTGAATCTCAGATAAACTGAGAAACCAATAACATTGTTAAATAAAATAAAATCTAATTTCCCCCTAGTTTTATTTAATCTGATGCTAAAAAAGAACGACACCAATGTATTAGTTTTATATATTGGCTGCCCTGGTCTATGAATATAGGTGTGGGCGATAAAAAGAAACACAAGTTATATTTATATTTTTGACAACTTGTATACAATATTTTCATACATCTAACACACACAAACACCTGTGCATGTACACACACACACACACACACACACACGCACGCACACACACAGTGAAAGTGAGCGTAGCTGCAGATCCCCAAGGGCCGGTGTGTTGATTAATGAGGGGAGGAAGGCGAGGAGAGGGGATGAAGAGTGTTAATGGAGCTATGATAGATTCCTCGGCTGTTTTATAGGTGAGTCTCCAGTGGATCTGCACAAAGTAGCAAATAATACAGTACTAGAAGACCCTGTAAATCCACTAGGGAGAGGATGCATGGGGATCAGACTGACTTTAATACGAAGCAAAAATATAATCACCTTTAAAGTCACAGGTTGCATTTTACGGGAATTCATGCGAGTGACTAAGATATCTATTGCACCGACAAAATATCTCAACCAAACAACCTTAATCTACGGTGTCCTGGCAGGAACATATGGGTTAACTATGAATGAACGTTGACTAAGAACAGCCGGTCAGATGTCATAACCTTTTGGGCCACACAGGGGCAGCAGAAACGAGAGAGAACATGCCACTGACATATTATCACTTATGCACAGCGGCAAGTTCATAATGACCACCTATGAAACTATTCATCGACTGACCTGATCACAATGTAGCAATTAGCTTCTGCCAAGCCAACAGAAAATAAAATACATTTACAACATGAAACATAAAACAAGTTGCATTTCTAAATAGATATTGACTCATTGAGGCTATGGAATGCAAGACAGTTGCTTGTTGTCTTAAAAAACTAAGCGATAAGGTATTGGTTAATGGCTTTTGAAAGCTAATTGAATTGAAACTGCAATCTAGACTATATTAATGATGCTGCTTTAGATGCTATTAAAGAGAATGACTGAAAGACAGAGCAAAGCGAAACGGGGATTTCAATGCGGTCGGATAATAGCTTGTTCTCTGAACTTTTTATGCAAGTGTCCCGTCTGTTGTCGTGTCTTCAGGGATTGGGGAGATTACATAGCCACGAGGAGAGTCGTCTCCCATTGAGCTGTGACTTCCCCCTCGATGGGATTAGAGAACTTTGCACTTTACAAAGCAGCTCATCAGAAAAACATGGGGAACACAAAGCTGTTCTGGACAGCGGCAGCTTGACGTGACATGTGTTTGTGTTCGGATTTCAGGCCGAAACAGAAGCAATACAGCGAGAGAGGGATAACAGAAGTAGCTGGGATTGAAAGGAGACAGAGTGTTTATGCAAAAGGGCATTTTAGCAATCAGCCGTTCCTTTTCATCAACTGGGTTTGAATGCATTAGGAACAACTAAAAACAACATCCGTCCATACGGCAGAAAGCTTTCCTGATAATTAGGAACAACGGGAATCAATGAGTTGAAATGTTCAAGTGGAGATATATTATGAAAGCGTCTTTATAATAGGGGCACATTTTTCACCGTGAGGTGTTGTTCCCATATCCCGCTGCAGACGCAATTCATCAGAGCCAATAAGAGCCGGTGATCTGTCTTCAGGTCTGTTTCTGAGGGAGGAGGCTGATGGAAAGGAAATGACGTATAGCTCTGCATATCTGAGGATTAATGCCCCCAATCGAATAACATCTATCACCAGAAGAGAGGGAAGAAGCACATATATAAACGAGGCTTATTAAAAACCTGCAGCATTTTCAATTTGTGTTTGGGAATCAGACGGCTGTGACCACTTGAGGTAACATCCAATGATTTGCTAATTGATATAATGTGATTTCTTTCCACAAATCGGTCACAAGTGTGTCTTTCTACGCTCAACCAGAGGTGGGAAGTAGTGGAGTACAAATACTTCGTTACTGTAGTTAAATTTTTCTGGTATCAGTACTTTACTCCACTACAACATTTCTGACGACTTTTTACTTTGACTTCTTACATGTTGAACCCAAATACCTGTACTTTCTACTTCTTACATGTTGAACCCAAATACCTGTACTTTCTACTTCTTACATATTGAACCCAAATACCTGTACTTTCTACTTCTCACATGTTGAACCCAAATACCTGTACTTTCTACTTCTTACAGTTGAACTCAAATACCTGTACTTTCTACTTCTTACATGTTGAACCCAAATACCTGTACTTTCTACTTCTTACATGTTGAACTCAAATACCTGTACTTTCTACTTCTTACATGTTGAACCCAAATACCTGTACTTTCTACTTCTTACATGTTGAACTCAAATACCTGTACTTTCTACTTCTTACATGTTGAACCCAAATACCTGTACTTTCTACTTCTTACATGTTGAACTCAAATACCTGTACTTTCTACTTCTTACATGTTGAACCCAAATACCTGTACTTTCTACTTCTTACATGTTGAACTCAAATACCTGTACTTTCTACTTCTTACATGTTGAACTCAAATACCTGTACTTTCTACTTCTTACATGTTGAACTCAAATACCTGTACTTTCTACTTCTTACATGTTGAACTCAAATACCTGTACTTTCTACTTCTTACATGTTGAACCCAATACCTGTACTTTCTACTTTCACATGTTGAACTCAAATACCTGTACTTTCTACTTCTTACATGTTGAACCCAAATACCTGTACTTTCTACTTCTACATGTTGAACTCAAATACCTGTACTTTCTACTTCTTACATGTTGAACCCAAATACCTGTACTTTCTACTTCTTACATGTTGAACCCAAATACCTGTACTTTCTACTTCTTACATGTTGAACCCCAAATACCTGTACTTTCTACTTCTTACATGTTGAACTCAAATACCTGTACTTTCTACTTCTTACATGTTGAACTCAAATACCTGTACTTTCTACTTCTTACATGTTGAACCCAAATACCTGTACTTTCTACTTCTTACATGTTGAAACCCAAATACCTGTACTTTCTACTTCTTACATGTTGAACCCAAATACCTGTACTTTCTACTTCTTACATGTTGAACTCAAATACCTGTACTTTCTACTTCTCACATGTTGAACTCAAATACCTGTACTTTCTACTTCTTACATGTTGAACTCAAATACCTGTACTTTCTACTTCTTACATGTTGAACTCAAATACCTGTACTTTCTACTTCTTACATACGTACTCTTTCAAACAGCTGCTAGTTATGGGTACTTTTTACTGAAGTACATTTCAAAGTTCTTTACTTTCACTTGAGTAAAGAAGTTTAGTCAGTACTTCTACTTTAACCAGAGTATTTTTAAACACGAGTATATGTACTTCTACTTGAGTAAAGGATGTGTACTTTTGCCATCTCTGCGCTCAACTGACGTGTAAAGTTCCTGCGGTGAATAATCCCCTGAATGCACCGCACTAGACGGCCTCTCATTGTGAAAAGTCAGTGCATAGAAGTGGCAGGATCCTATCTTAAACGGCCATCTCGGACAATAGACACATTGTTCTCTTTGTGGGAAACACACACACACACACACACACACACACACACACACACACACACACACACACACACTGTCCACCTCAAGGCCACAAATACACACTTGTGAGACAAAAACAGCTGAGTCAGACAAAACTGTTAATAAGTATTGAGGCAGGGATGGGAGGAGAGCACTCCTTGGTCCAAAAAAGAACTTAAAGAGTGATAAATCTAAATGTCCTCATATTTAATGGATGGAAAAGGCTCTATTTGCACCATTAATGTCTATCTGTGTAAACTGCAAGCTTAGCATCGGACTCAGGTGTTAAAGGTGTCCAAAAGACAACTTTTTAAGATTGTTTTATAGATGCAACCCTTTATAAATATGTATTTTGTCTAACCAACACCCTAACCCCCCCCCCCCCATTTATTGCACTTGGTTTGATACACCAACATCGCATTTGAACGGGTTCATTAAATTGTGGGAAGCCAAAACGTGATTAATATTAATTTGATTGTGCTAGTTTAATCCATATTTCTGATTATATTAAACACAGCAAAAGGTAGAATTTGAGAAGCTTTGAACAAAGGCATTATTTCTATAAAAAAGACTCGAACGATTGATCAATTATCACAGTCATTGCAGCTTTTCTGGAATCTAATCATTGCTCCAAAGGGCAATTTTGTTCAACTGCATTGTTTACATTCCTAATGTCTTCCCCAATAGAGCGTCGATGGGAAGATGCAGAGCCCGTGTGAGTGGCAGGAACATTACAGCATGTCATTTGATGTCAAAGTGCTTTACTGTCAGTTTCTGCTTTAACACGAGGGCTTGTGTCACATTTCTTTCAAAAAATAAGGTGGCAAGGTTCCAATAAGTACAGTAGTTGTTCAGCCCTTAAATAACAGATGGCTATTCTCTACAAAACAAAACTGTACACATCCTCAATATTGCAAAATGGTGCCCTTGTTAAAAAGTCATTTTAAAATCCTGTAAACACTTCTGTAAATCTGGAAAGACGAGTAACCACAACGACTTACAAGCTTTTGTAACAAATGTTCCCCTAAACTGAAGGAGGCAAGGTTCCAATAAGTCCCGAGCTAAAAACAAACTGTATATGAAATGGTTCCCTCGTAAAAAGGTAATTTTAAAACCCTGAAACACTTCTGTAAAGAGGAGAGTAACCAAATGATATCCTTGTGTTTGAGGAATAACTGCAGCGCCGTTATTGCTTCACTGATTATTTGTTTGCAGCCACACTTTTGACTGATTGTGTTTCCACCGACAGATATAATAGATTTTTAATGTGTTCTCGGTTTGACATTTCTGCTTTGACCAATAACTGCACTCGGAGTGAAACTGTGTCCTTTCTCGCTTCCTATTCTGAATTAAAGACCATTATATCTTATATTCATCCTTCTTAAGTTCGACTATAAGCCGTCACCTTATTCAATCTGAGCACAACAAGATGACCCGTAGCTGAATATCACAAATGTATTCCAGTAGATTGTTTTGAAGAATCAACAATATGAACAGAGTATCTGGAAGAGGAATCGGGGGCTTTATTCTAGTATTGTGCGTAGAAATAAATCTGGGAAATTGCACGATAAGGCGTCTAGCCTCCTCTTATCTTTAAAGCAGCTTTAACCAATATCTTTATAATAACAATTGATCAAATGTGAAAAGGGTCACATGTTGCATGTACCCACAGAAGATTATCACCAAATTCTGCAGAGAAGATATAGCATTTAATTGGAAAAACTACCTAGAATTGACCTAAAACTAGCAAAATGACTCTGAAAACGTTCGGACTACAGAACGTAGTTGAGATTAAAAACTACTGTTATTGGTGCAGTTGGATATTTAGAGCGATTCTTTGCATCTAACAACAGTTTTTTGTCTAAGAGTGGTGATGTAAACCAATTGAGTACAGTAACATGGTTTTAAAAGACGTTAGTGTTGTGTTTATAGCAGGTAATATTCATTTTGGGGTGGTGTTGCTTTGGTAACGGAGTGGTAAATGAATTTCATACAAGTATTATCTGCGTGTGAAGTCTGTGTGTGAAGTGCTCTGCGTTATTTTTAAAAGTATTACACATTTCACCTCAAGGCCGACACCGGATCACGCTCCTTTGAAGTGTTAAAAAAACATGTTTGTGAATGAAGAGCTGAGTGACACACACACACACACACACACACACACACACACACACACACACACACACACACACACACGCAGCTAAAGGAGAATGATTTTTTTGTTAAGAAAGTTGGACAGACGGAGGAAAAATATTCCACGGCTGACCTTTTCTATTTACCACAGCCATGGTTAACCTTGGAAACAGACTGACGCACCAATGACTCAAAGGTCAGGTGATCCAGCTCAAGAGGAGCTGATAGCGTCTCTAAAGCGAGAAAGGAAGACCTCGTGCCAGATTGTATGTTCTTCCTCGGTGCAAAGACACTTGCTTTTGGCACTTAGTTCGTCTTTATGTAGCAAAAAAGAGGAATACAGTATGCTTCAAAGCCACAGGATTACAATTAATTGAGAATCCACACACTGTTCTCTGGCAGCAGACTGTTTACTTGTTTGTCGGGAGCATGTGTGTGCCAATTCTTCAATGTTGCACCGAGCCAATGTGTGTGTGTGTGTGTGTGTGTGGATTGTGTCGGGGGGAATGGCCTGTTGGGGTTATGGAGGGTGCAGCGTGGGGTGATGAATAGGACGCTTTTGTTCTCAGTCTCTCAGCTGTCTGCAAACCAGTGAAGGAGAGAATGGTGAGAGAGTAAAGGGAGGATGAGGTGAGGGAGATATCCAGATAAAGGGGAAGAAAAGAGGAGATAGAGGGGGTGAGAGAGACACTGTGAAGCGTGGGGAGTACAGGTGAGACGTGAGGTGAGAGAAGAGAGGGGAGGAGGGGGATGTGAGGAAGGAAAGAGACTACTTGTGCATTCAAGAACACTGCAGCGTTGTCTCCGCAGCCAACACGGAAACAAAGAAGTTGGCTAATGTTGGAAATCGTTGCCTTTCATGCCGGTGGTAAAAAAATAAACAAATGTCCCGGGGAAAAGAGAGAAAGTGTCCCTGATGGTGATCACTCTGCAGAACACACACTGACCTCATGGCCTTCACGCATGACGGGGTTTGGAAACGAGCCAATCATATTGACAGATGCTGATGAGTTTGGCCGTGTTGGAGCGGCCACTTTAATATCGCATAAAGAAAACCATTGGACTGTACTACTTTCTAATAAAAAATATAATGTATAATACATTTGAAATGGCAGCGCATTACAATGGAGAGCTGCGGCGCTATAAGGTCATCTGTGATGCAAAGTCTTGATATTTGAGAGACCTTAAGGCACTAAAGAAAAGCGTTTAAAAGTAGCACATGATGGGGGGAACAGGCAGGACCTTTCTGCAGCCTGACAGCTCGAGCTGCACGGCTTCAAACCTCACTTCACATGTACCACATCCTGACAGAAAGAGTCAGACATTTGAGTTTAGAGTTCACTGTAAAGTCGGGGCAAAAACATCCACCTCAACGTCACGAAGAAGCAGCTGTCTAACCATCATCTAAGGGCAACATGGAGTATATGTGCCTGTTCTCCTGCAGGTACATTCATGTCCAAAGCTGCTAGAAACAATGTTTTCAAAAACACAAGTCACATGTCACATGTACCCACAGCCATATATCACCAAACTCTGCAGACGCACAGCTTAATATAGCATTTCATTGGAAAAACTAACGAATTAATAGGCTGGAATTGAACTAAAACTAGCAAAATGACTCTGAAAACGTACTAAAACTCAATTCAAATGGTTGTAAAGTTGATTGAATCAGGACTACAGAACATATTTAGAATTAAAAACTGTTACCTCGGCTATTTTTGCATCTGACAACAGTTTTTTATCTAACGGCCCGTCCACACAGCGGCGTTGGAAGCTTCTTCCAGTGCTTCTGCCCATTCACTTTGAATGGGGTGACGTCACTTTTCGCCGAACTGCATTGTGGGAAGCAGAGCGGAGCTTTCCTGCGCAAAAGTTGAGCAATGTTCAACTTTTGGAGCTTTCGGCGGAAGCGTCAGCCAATCAAATCATGCCAGTACAAGCTCTAGCCAATCAAACCGCTGCTTGTGTGTCAGGGGCGGGAGATTCATGTGATTGGTTGTTGGTCGAGCTTCAGACACGCCCCCGGCAAGCTTCTTCCAAAGCCGCTGTGTGGACGGGCCGTATATAAACCAATACAGTAACGTGGTCTAAAACAACAAGATCTGCAAATGCACTTGTATGTGAAAGATGTTAGTATTGTGTTTATCATCATCTAAAGGCAAAATAAAGTATATTTGCCGGTTCACCTGCAGGTAAGTAATGTCTAAATGTTTCCGATGCTATAAGGAAGCTGGTTACAATCTTTAAATTCTCTCTGCACAAAATGTACTCAGGAAAATAGAAGCGGAGTCTGCTGGCGTTCACTTGCCAAAGAAACATCAGCGTGTCACGGTCGGCCATGTTTTCTGTTTGCGTTGGGCACCTGGAACGTTCTGCAGGTCGGAAGTTGGAAACTCCAACTGGGAAAAATGTTCTGGAACGCAGCTCGAGTGCTTTTCTGGAAGCCAACTGAAATGTGTCTGAAGCACTAAATGTCAAAAACTGTCGGTTTTAACGCTGAAGACGAAGATTCATTTTCCTAAAGCGTCGTACTCTATTATTAAATCTGAATATGCCTGGGGTTTAGAGCAAAAGAGTAATCAAGGGATTTGAAGATATCGTTTTAGGGTTTATAAAATTGTAATCATCCCTACTTTGATCCATTTGATTTTATATAGAAAACAAGGAATAATCTCTCCTTGAAGAACGCGTTGAAGTCGACACTGAGTAGCAGAAAAAAGGGGTTGTAGGAATACATCAGTAATCAAACTCTTGCAGACAGTTATTGAAACATGTCCAACTTGCAACATAAGGAACCGTTGCAACATAAGGAACCAACATAAGGAACCGTTGCAACATAAGGAACCGTTGCAACATAAGGGACAATTGGACATTTGGCCGTGTTTTAGTGAGGAGGAATCCTAAAAAGCGAAGCAGCTTGTGTCTAAAATCTGTCTGCATATCCAGTTCTGTTCAAAATATCAAACGTCTCTTCGCAGCCACGAACACTATTGAGCTGTTGAACGTAATCAAAGATCATGCAACAAAACAACAACTCCAAATACCAGCCTCTCCACGCAGATGTATATTTTTTCCACCCACGCACACGTTTCCATCAACACAAAACACTTGAAATGAATCCATTAAGCTGCTGATCATCTCCTAAAGAGGTGGCACACAGAAAACACCTCTCTGTTGCTGATTGAGAATCGGTCTGGAATAACTAACCTCAGCGTGGACAAGAGAATATGTTCTGTCTTCCCCCACCAGGGTCCTCTGAGGCCAACATGTCTCTCTCTCTCTGATGAACCAGAGGAGTGGGCGAGCAGGACACCAACTGTTCTTCCTCCACACACAGCAGGAAGAGATGGAGCATCCTCTCTCTCTGAGTCATACACCACTGGAGCACTACCTTCCCTTTGTCACATATCTGTGTTATTACCTATTTAAACCAATGCTTAGACGACTCAACGCTCATCTCATCAGTAAGGGTTCGTTTTTAGTGTGTTTGTGTTTTAAACCGTTATACTATCATATACTTCTAGAAATCATTTGTGCATGTGATGGAGGAGTGCACAGTGCCTGTAGGGCAGGGGTGTCAAACTCAAGGCCCGGGGGCCAAATCCGGCCCGTGACTTCATTTTCTGTGGCCCCACAAGAGCTTGCAAAATTATGTTTATTATACGGTTATGATTTACAGAAGCACGTTGCCCATAAACTACATGTCCCACAATGCATCTCAAATGAGACGTTTTTTCTTCTAAATATGGCTTTTTTCTTAGAATGTGCATTTTCTCAGATTTATTTTTGAAGATGTTATATTATTTTATATATTTATATGGTTATGTATTTTTAAATAGTCTTGAAGTTACAACCGGCCCTTTGAGTGCAGCCATAATTCAGTTTGACCCCCCTGCTGTAGGGGGCGTGGTCTCAATAGCCATGCAGTAAGCAGTGTGCTGTGGCATGGATATTCAAGTGTCTGGCATCCGTTTGTTTTAGTCAAGATTATGCTAAGATATACTTTCCCCAACTATATTGAAGTTCCCTAAGAAGAGCCAACCTTCAATTTAGAACATCCCCAGTTTATTCCCGTGGAAAGTTTCCATCTTTGAAAATGCAAGCCTAGTGACCGTACCTAGTCTCATCATGCTATTGAGATTCTATTGATGTGTTGTCCAACCCCCTTCCTGAATGCATGTAGCTAATAGCGTATGCAAAAGGGAAATAAACCATGCCAAATGTAAGCAAAATAAACTGCATGTTAACGACAACAAATATCTCTCATTTGTCAAACAAGCTTGTCTATTAAGGGAAAAGCTTAACTGCCCCACCTCTTCTTCCCCGAATGCGTTAAACTAATAGCGTAAATAAACCGTGCTAACTGCATGCGAGCTAATTTGCATCTTAACAACAAATGTCTGAATCAAGCTTGTGTTCGGGGCAGTTAAGGTTTCTCCTACTCAACAATGATTCATGCTAAATGATATTCCTAACGTGCATTAGCCTTGTTTTCTAAATGCATCTAGCTAATAGCATATAGCCCCACCGACTGAATGCAAATAAACTAATCTGCATGTTAACGATGACAAATGTCTTTCATTTCTTGAGTCAAGCTTGTGTTCAGGTTCCTATTCATCCACAGCATGTAATCCTTACCATGCAGTACCTCTATCTTTCTGAATTCATCATAAGAAGTAAATAAACCAAGCTTGTGTTAAGGGCAGTTAAGTTTCCTCTTACTCTACTACCATTAACCCGATATGGTATCCCTTGTCTCAATCTGTTTCAATGCATAGTGCTAATTGCACACTGAGCCGACTGTATGCTAAGCTAAGCTAATGTGAGTGTTCACAATTGAAAAATATACTTTCATTTATCAAACCACCATCTTGTGCTCAGGGACACTCTTCCTCCACTACAATTAATCCTGTGATGTCCTGATGGCACACACAAAGGTGGAGTGATGTGGCTGCAGCCAGGTGATGAAGGTGATGATGAGGAGGCAGTCAGACTTCATTAGCCTTCATCATCACACTTCATCAGAGAGAGGGAGTGTTTCCCGCTGACGTAATGAGCCGGAAGCATGAACAAAAGCAGATGGCTCTATGAGTCAGACAATAAGGCGTTCATAATTGAATATATATCGTTCATTTCAATTTAAGCAGAGCAGCCATTGTTCTCCCTTATGTACCTCAAAGGAAAGCCATTATCAAGAGCTGCCATCACACTGAATCCAACGAGACTTCTCAATACTGGGAATCATTTATAACGAGTCAGGGTTGATGGGGCTGTGTAGTGATGAACGGCTCCCCAGTATCCCTATTAGCTATTTCATTATCTATTCATCTGCAGATATAGTCTATAAAATGTCAGGAAATAGTAAAAAATCTCCAACATAGTTCCTTTAAAATCCAGGATGATCCAAAATCCAAAGATATCCGCTTTATTTTGATCAAATCTCCATATTTGAGAAGCTGCAAGACACTTTCTCTGACATGGAGAAATGGAGAAATGACATTAAGGATCAATCCATCATAAAATATTGCTGTCTATTCTTCCAACTAATCACTGCAGCTTTCTTATTAATGCACAACCTGTCCCTAAAACACATTTGAATGATCCCTATAATAAAGACACTCTTAGCCTGTGGTGCTCAATTGTAAGTGACCTTATTAAAGGTATAGGAGGTATTTATGGCTGTCATATAACTTCAACACCTCACTAGCATGTTATCTCCTTATAGGCAGTTCGTCGTTCTCTTAAACTCAGAAATATAGTTTAACTTTCTCAATGAAAGTGTAGAAGCTGAGAATAAAGGAGGAAGTGATTCACAACTACATGCACATGACAGCAGCTGTCAAACTGTCACCCATGCACACTTTGCAAAACACGTGCACAAGTGTGTGTTTTCTGCACAGCAGCATGCACACAGAGAAACTTGCTCTCATGTGTCTTCCTCGCAGCAGGACTGTGCATCAATTAAAGCCTCCTTCCGGATCCAGACGCACAACTGGAACTCCTCTTCCTCCTCTTCCTCCTCTTCCTCCTCCTCACCCTCACACAGCAAGTGCAACAGTACTCACCCCCAGTTTCTTGCTCCGTATCCTCACGTATCCCTGTTTCACTATGTCGTTGAAGTTGGAAGCCATGCTGAGGGGAGGCTTCCTGCCCGGGGAGGGAAATAACACACAGTAATCTCTCCCAGTGTGTGCGTGGGTGTGTGAGAGTGTATGTGTTGGGGGGTGTGTGTGTGTGTGTGTGTGTGTGTGTGCAGCAGTAGTGTTTCTACTGGAGGGTCGCTGGTGGGGGAGACATCCGGCGGTGGGAGACCTGCCCGGCTTCAGAGGAGCGATCCATCCGAGCAGGGAGATACCATTCAGTCAGCTGATCCTCCGAGGAGAGAGAGAGGGACTGAGGGAGAGAGAGAGAGAGGAGGAGAGCTTCCTGGACCACACCATCCCAGAAACTGCGAGGGGGGTGGGGGAGGGAACCTGCAGAGGGAAGGAGCTTCATTCAAGGAGGGTGCAACCATTAATTGGCAGGAGAAAAAAATGCTTTTAAATGTTAAAATGAATTACTTTCAACAGGTGAGCTATGTTCCAAAGACCAAAATAACACAGCTACAATAAACTAGTCATCCTAAGTTTCGTTATACATCTTCGAAAGAGTATTCATGTGGTGCAAACATTATTTAAGATGATTTGAACTTAAGTATGACCCTGCTCCAATCGCCTGTTCAGCCCTGAGCCTGGTTCCAGGTCTCAGGCTTAACAGGTTAGAAAGTCCATGATCACTTCCACTCCTACTTTAAAAGACTATTTGAGTGCTCTAGTCATTTTATGTTTCCCCTTCATGTTCTAAGATTGAGAGAAACACATCAGATGAATTAATAAAGGGGCTATTCTTAGTGAATGCCTCTACCTTCTTAAACACTAAGATACTGCATTGTTTTCTCATTTCATCCTGCATTTGAATCGATTTAGGTTTTAAACTGTAGTCTGGGTTGAATACTCAATTAAAGATGTAACCGTTGATACAACATTTATATTTCTGAGCATACTCTGATGTTTAAAGACACATCATTTCATAAACAAGTCATTAACAGGTTGTGACTGTAAATCTCAACAATGACTTGACGCTATTATTATATTTTGCAGCAGCACACTTTAATGCGTTTCTACAGCACATGCCAGCGCTGTAGGTTCAGGTTCTTTCGGTCGTTCATCATCATGATCACTGAAATAATTTATGAGCTCGTGCACAAGGTCACAATCAAGGTGCTCCTCTTCATCATTTGTTACTCAGTGTGCTTTAATAAGACTTCCTGTCAGTGGATTTCAAATCTCACTATAAAATGTCTGAAGTAACTCTTGCCTGTCTTTTGCATTATGTTAAAGACAATGTGTACAGCCTTGTTTAGATTCATTTGGTCAGTATTACCTGAGTATGAATAGCATTGCCATCTTTCTTCACCCTGACAGCCTAATAGGAAAGTCTTTTACAGTGTTCAAAGAAGATGTGTACAACCAAGCCTTGTTTAGATGAATGTGCACACCTTGCCTTTTGGTCAGTATTACCTGAGTATGAATAGCATTCATTCCATACTTGTTTACCCTGTCTAATAGGACAATTTGAGTGTGTGTCCTCCAGGTGTTGACATGTTGAATAACGAGAGCAGCTAGTCCACTAACAGATGAATTGTAAGTGACTGTACAGAGCCTGGCCTCCAGCTCGCAGACAATGCAATCAAAAAGCTCTGATAATTAAAAAAGCACGGAGACAAACGCAAGAGCTCTAAATCTGATAGAAGAAGCATCAGGTACATCGATAAGAAACGCTGACATTACTTATGTTGATTAGACGAGAGATGGCTTAGAGGGAAATAAAGAAATAATGTGTAGATTCCTTTCTTTCACTCTCCTCACTCCAACAATAAGACGGCAGCATAGATTAGTGTGTCAGTATCAGAGAACAGATAAAGGAGGATGTGTTATCGTCTCTAGCTCCGCACCATTATCCCATTGCTCATACTAATGTATTTGCCGTGAAAAACTTTAGTAGCTGCTTCAACACTTCCACAAACTTCAAAATATAGTGACTTTCTTGATGTTTCCTCACTATTTTGTGTCTAAAAGTCCAAAGATCACATGCGTTCTTGAGTGTGTGAAATGTGGAGGCTTTGTACAGATGGCTGCCACTTTGAGACGAGCTCTCCTGTCAAGTGTCGTCTTTTGAAGTCAAACTTTCTCCGTCACAAGCGGGCGCTCCGAACAGCACGCCGCCTCCCCTCCAACAACCAGCTCCACTTTGATTCCCCTCATGTCTCCGTGGAAGTGTCCTCAAATCGCAGACTTGTCAAAGTTGTTTTGTCTTCATAAACCTCTTTGAACAACATGGCCTTGTTCCATTTCCCGCCGCCTCGTCTTCCTCTCTCCAAGAAAACAATGCTGCCACAATGTCTCTTTCATTGCACCAAATACTGTGGTGTCATTGCACAGAGCTGTCCTAGTTTTGGGGATGTAATTACCAGTTTGGCGTCGGTTTGTCGCCACACAAACCAACATATGGCGCACACGACCTCCATCAAGGTCACGAGCAAAGCCGCCGATATCTGCTGAGCTGTAGAAAACAACTCGTGTCCAATACGGGCAATTTATCGGGTATTGACCTCATAATCATCGCCATTTGTCATAGACGATCCGCTTCACGTATCCCAGTCCCTTCACGTCTGTGATGATTAATACCGCGAAGACTGAGAGAAGCCGAGCCATCCATTAAAGCATTAAGCATTCCTGAAACTGAATTGTTTATTTAGTCACATCGCAGGAAAGAAGCAAACTTTCAGATGCTCTGGTGAAATATGTTTGCATTAGTTTGTCTCTTTGGCGTTCGTCCACGAGCGGCTAAATAATTAACACATTCTGAACAGATAAGCAGGGGTGAACGGGGGAGGGAGGGGGAGAAAAGCCTCCCGTCGCTTACTTGTTTGCCAGGTAAGCATTTTTACGTGTGGGCGTCTGCAGAGAAAACAGAGATCACACAGGCAGAGTTATGGTAATGCTCTGCTTCGGTTCTGTACTCCAGCTTTCTACAGCAGCTCCTATCAGCCGGATATGTTAATAGGCACAATGGGATTTGGGTTTGATTAAATGTCAATGCCTGGAGGGGGAAACGGCTAATGTGGAATGAGGGAAAACGCTAATTTCTCAGAATAAGAGATGCAGCGGGTCCTTGGATATTGAAGGAGGACATTGGTCAGTCACACGATGCAGGACAGAGAAGGTTGTGTGGAGTCCCCGAGGATCAGGCCTTGACATGTTTGTGATTTACTCCGCAGACGTAGAAGTGGTTGGAGGGCGTCTCTGTCCTTCTCTAGAAGGTGAGTGCTGAGGAGAGGGTCCTTAACTTCAATCAAGCATCTGAGCCTATTACAAAGACTCCTTTCATTACTAAATTAACAAATGAATAATAGGAGACGAAAAGACCTAATGTACGTCTGCAGTTGCGTCCTTCCTTCATCTCATTGTTGATAAGCAAGTGTGCATTTGCATCTGTGAGTAGATTTATAATTGTAAATGAGTGCGTGAGTCATATGAACTCTAGAAGTAAACTGTACACTAATGATCATTATGGTAATTAGTGGTGTGCAGGAGAAAAGGAAAGAGATGGAGGTGAATCAGAGGGGAAGCCAGGAGGAGGAGGAAGAAGAAAGGCACGGTGGCATCACAATGAATCCTTTCTCATTCTCCGGGAAAGGCTACACCTCCTGCTGGTTTGACCCGCTCTTTGTGTCTTAAATTGGGGTCCATCTTGAGTCACGGTGAGGATGAACCCTGGCCGGATCTCTGGAGACGTTTTCTGTTCTGCTGCAGCGGCGTTTCTCTCCGAAAGACCGGGGGAGGCTGACTCCACACAGTTCATCACTCAGCTCCTCCTGGGAGACAGTGGAGGGAAGAGGTGCCTCCCTACTCTCCCACAAGAGTGATGAGAAAGCCTGTTTCTCCTTCCTTTTCATGCCACGCAGCTAATTCAGAGAGAAGAGGCTTTCTATGTGAAGGAGGTCCTGGATCACTGAAGGCCCTTCATGTGACCGTCTCTCTCAGTCAGATGCACTCCATGAAACAGAGCCGACACTCCCAGGATCAGGTCTTATTTATCACTTTATTAAATCACTCTTTAAATTCAATTTCACTTCATTAAACCATTTTTTATTTGTGTCAACACATTCACTTAAAGTCACAAGATGGCTTCATGTTTTGGACTCTTCTATTTTACTATTATATTTCTTGTTTTTTGCAAGGCTTGATCGGGTGTTTGTGACAGTTGCTGGATTTAAAGGGAGGGTATAAGAATGGAGAAGCCAGCTCGAAAGAAATCTGCCCCTTCCTTCAGACTTCCTCACAGAGCCCCTCCTCCAACACACACGAACTCGCACATGACCAACGAGGGCACGAGATAAGTGTGTGCCCCGATCGAAGGCTGACAGGCAGGTAGGCCATCCAGTTACTTTAAGAGTTTAAGGGGTGTTGCTACTGATGGTGAAGTGCCAGTCCTTTGAAGCTCTGAGGAAGTTAAACTCCTTGGCAAACATTTTGTATTATGTTTTTCTCACCTGACATGCATCTAGCAGGTCTCATGCTAAAGGCTAGCACAGGAAGGTTGAAGATGCTAAATGTCTAGAGGGTGAAGTTGGGGGTCTTGATCTCACGCTGCCCCCCTGCCCCCCTGCGATTAAACATTAACACGTGCTGCTGATCAGCCTCTCCTGCTTCGCATGACTAACATGTCCGCCCTGTAGAGGGCAATATTGTCTTCTGGGTCAGGGGAGCACTCTCAAAGGGCTCTTTAAATGTCCTCGTGTTTCTGTATGCTAATTAGATTTCTAAACGTATTCAATTAAAGTGATGACTGAGCAACAGGAGGTGTATGTTGCTGCAGAGAAACTCACACATGGGGTTTCACACTGGTTGCATTCCCCTAAAAAGGACTTATAATAATCTTTATTTGTATACCTTTCATTCAATAAGTGCAGTTCAAGTTGACATTTCACAGAAAATTGAGATCACACAGAATACAGTTAGCAGTAATAGACGTAAAAATAGACGTAAAAAATATACATTTAGATTAAAGGATGAAATTATGCATTGAAAGGAGGACAGTGCAAATTCAACACACAGTCAGGTGACAGGTTAACATGCATCGCAGTGCATTGAGGAAGTGCAGCAGAGAGCAGCAGCTTGCTTCCTAAAGGGCTAAATTGTATAAATGTGTTTTTCCACCGAGCTTTTTAACATGCATCTCATTTAATATGCAACACATGATGAGGTGCAGAAGGTGGCGGCCCCTCAGTTTGAACACAGTGTGTATGATCAGATCCGCAGAGGGTCAACTGAGAGCTGCAGGTTATTGGCCTTCTTATTTCATCTGACAGATTTAATATGAAACAGGTGACGCTTGTGCTTCCCTCAATGGCCCCGGCTTGTGGGCCCTTCTTCTGGATTGGCAGGCGCACATGACTCCAGGTCGGGACAAAGCCACTCTTTTACCTCCGCTTCACAACGGCCCGTGTGTGAGCTCGGAAAAGGAGTGGAAATCAAACCTGCTCTGTAAATACAGCAAAGGTCAGCGATGACGTCAGAGTGCGGGGACGGCCTCCTCCGTGATTCTGCGGCACATCTCTGGCGCCTGATTGGTCGCAGCTCTTTCTATGTTGCACTCTTTGCCCCCTGCCCATGATCCCAACATAAACACTGTTTACTGTACCGTGTGTTGCGGGGAGAAACTTGTCTGCTGACTCGCACAGAAAGTTGAAAACAAACTTATTCTGGGATTCCTTTTGATGTACTATTTTCATTTTTCATGCAGAGCTCTTCTCCCACTCCCCCTGGAGGCCTCGCACGCTCCCACTTCCCTCTGCTGGTGTTATGACTGACTGCAGAGGAGCGTGGGTGTCAGTGTGTGCTCACATGGACCTTCATGGCCTCGTTGTTCAGGCGTGACCCTCAGCTGCTTGTTGTCCTGCCAGGCGACTTCATTCTCCTCCTCAACATTTATTTTCCTTTCCTCTGCAAACAAGTGTTGGTTTTACCCGTGATTGCGCCTTAGATTCGCAGCACTCTTTGAAGCTGGAGCCACTTCCTCTGTTATCCATGGCTTTGTGTGTGAGCAGTGATGCCACATTCACTATGGCTTTGTTGTTAGTGTTGAATGCATCTGGAGGGGAAACAGGAAACCTCAGCCCATTAAATGTTCTCCGAGTGCAAAGTGAAGCGCTGATAAGTGATACAGAGATAACTGGATTACACCCCCCCCGATGGGGATTGATCAAATGAACTGTCTCTATTTAACAAATGTTAAAAAAGGTCAAAAGCGCCCATGCCAGGAAACGATGCACAATTATGTCTGGATATAAATTGCTTGAACAGTTCAATCCTGTTTACTGTTCAGCAATGACTGCTATCTATATTGATTATAGTCTTTATGGTCCTTTTGCAGAGTCCAGGTGCAAGCCAATGTTATGCAGTAAGTCCAACCAGAAGTGCATAAACGTATAACTCTAATAGATGTTTCTTAACAGGATTCATTTCTTGAGTTCTCGCGCAGCACTGAGCACTTTCTATGTGTTGAAAATACACAATAGAAACAAACACTGGCCGTCTTCAAATGTGCTCCAGGTATTAAGACTTGTTGCAGAGCTAATATGAATTGGTTTGTGAAAGTGTCCAGATGATGAGGGCTTTGTTTATTCTGAGGGGCAGCTCTGCAGCAGCCTGGGAGGCAGCCAGCCGTCCAGTCAGCACAGCGTCTCTCTGAAGGTTCCTACATGTGGCGCACATCTGCGTCCAGCCTCGCGGACACCCGTTTATACAGGAACAAATGTCAGTGTCTTATGTGCAGAGTTGGGTGTAACGCGTTACTGTAATAATATTACTTTTGTCGGTAACGGAGTAGTGTTATGCGTTACTTTTATAATTCAGTAATCACACTACAGTTACTAACATTGCCCCGACACGCGTTACTTCGTTACTTTTATAAAATACTCACTCACTGACAGACACGAGGGGTTTCCGCCGCAGGTGTATATACATGTAGGCCGATGTAATCTGCGCGAGACCACATCTCCACGTGCAGTGCTGCATAAACATGGCTGAGTCTTTTCATCTGTAAACTCCCTCAACGGGGCCGCTCGCCCTCTTTTGTTGATCGCCCTCTCACGGGTGAACAGTTCAATGTCCCGCTTCATTGTAGGAATTCTGCCATGTCTCTACCACTTTAGTTTGACCATCTGTTACTAAGTTAAGGAATACTAAATAAATAAGTAATTAGATACCTTACCGTTACTGCGCTCATAAAGAATGATAAGAATAATGCGTCTTGAACTGGTTTAATTAATTAGTGTCTTGACGTTTCACAGACTGCTAGCTTGTTGTCGCTGGTTGCCTATTTTAGAGCATATACAAAGAAAGACTTGTGTTATGTCTTCCTTAATGCAATAGTAATTGAGGGTGCAAGTGGAGTCTCGCAGAGGCAAACTGTGGCGCGCTTACACTGTAGGTGCGCCGCAGTCTGAGTGATCTGCCTGTAGGGAGGGGCGGGCCGGCCCTGCGAGTAAAGTAACGAGTAAAGTAACGAGTTACTTTATGTAGAGAGTAACGAAGTAGTGTAATATATTACTAAAAGTAATATGTAATATATTACTTTTTTTAGTAACGACCCCATCTCTGCTTATGTGTGCAAGTTGTTGACGGTAAATCATCTGATGTGCAGCTTTTCCCCCTTCCTTGGTAATAAAGTAGGGCTGTGCAATTAATCGTATTTTAATCGCGATTACGATTTTGGCTTGCAACGATTACGAAAACAACGTATCAACTCTTAAAAACATACGGTTCAATAAATGGATGTTTTCAAAGTAAATGGATAATCGTTTTTAATAATCGTGATATCAATTATTGACCAAAATAATTGTGATAATGATTTTTGCCATGACCGCACAGCCCTATAATAAAGCGTATACAAATCTGGCTGTGGTCCTGCCTGTCAGTGGAACTAAGATGAATGTGTGTTCATCAGGACAGACAGTGAGAGACAGTGTTCATTTGAAGATGCACATCGTTGCATAATCTGTAGGGAGTAACTTCACCAGATGTTCTCAAATGAGGTTTTCTTCTCCCACTTGTGACAGAAACAATCTTGCAGGAGTGAAATCTATCAGCAAAGCAGCTTTTTCTCCCGAACGCCTCGTGTATTTGTGTTGGAATGGAGAAAAGAGGGAGTATGTGATCTGTTAAAACCTCCTGCAATTAACCTGTAACAAACCGGCTCCTATTTTGTGACCGTATATGGCAACATGTTGCTCAATGTAAGGCTCACATTACAGATTATACCGTTACCTTTCATGTGATGCTAACCTTTAGTTTGACAGTATGAGGTCACACTGCTCACACCTCAGTGAAACAGTCTAAAAAGGGAACGGTGTAACCCATTTCTTTACATCTTGAAAGGTTTTCTACCACCTTTTTTCCATGCTTCACATTGGCAAAAGACTTTAACACATAAACCAGACTACCAGTCGCCTTGATTGATTTTAAAGTTGAATTTCTTCCAGTAGATTTCCCAAGATGAACGGCGTTAATTTGACTGCATGTTACAAGATTTCGTTGGGTGGGTTGGGCACAGGAGAGCCAGTTGGTAATGAACGGTTATTGTAAATCAAATGTCTAAGACTTGTCAGAGGTTTGTTTTATAAGCACAGAGGCCTAAAATAACTCGATAATTATATGAGTCACCTTGCCACTCAGGAAAAACTGATTTCTCTACTCCATCTTTGCAAAAACACATTCACAGTGTGGCAATGTGATATTTTTAGAGCACGAGGGGAAAAAACCCCACTCCCTGTCATATTTAATATTTTGTTCATCTGCCAAAGTAAAGGTTTGACAAGGAACGCAGTCTTTAGCACTGAAAGGTCCCTGCTACCCAGACGCATTGCACATAAACAGGTGAACAAAAAACAATTGCATCTAAATATACAGCACATGCAGATTCACATTCAAACGCCGTCTGCTCCCCCCTCCTCTCCTCAGGTGTGTATGCTCTCTTTGACACAGTCTGATGCCATGCAGCGCCACATTTAGCTCTGCAGCCGAGCAGAGCACAGTGAGGAGGTTATTAATGGCCTTCCTTATTTTAAACGACAGTCTGAAAACACGGTGCCGACCCTGCGAGCTGCGAGCGTCTTTCTTCCCATCTGTCTTCACGCCACTCCGTCTCCTCGGACCTAATGGACCCGTGTCGCTTTGCTGCGAATGCAACCTCGTCTGTCTGGTGGATCACATGTGAAGGCACCCGACGAAAGACGTGTGGCACATTAAATATTAAGTCATGAAGACTTTTTTGACAGTGTCCAAAAGTTGTAGAAAGGCATGCTACATATATACGGAGCTAGTTGTTAGTGGAGCCACCAGACACAAGAGGGTGGAAAGAAGTACGACCAAATGCTGAGGAAGACATTTTTAGGAGACACAATTGTATCAATTAACTTTCATTAAGTTAAAACACGCTTTGAAAGGATTACATTGTAAGACACAACCCTAACCCTAAAGCACTTGAAACTGGAGATTGAGAAGAGGTCTAATTTCTTCACTATCCTCCTCATCTTCTTGCCTTTCATTTTTCGGAGCCCTTGAACGCCACCCATCACCACATCCTGCTGTGAGTTTTGACGCCTGTCTGATGTATGTTCGCCTCTCGTTTCTCTCACAGGACCGAGCTGCACATGGGCGGCCTATCGCTCACTCTGCAGACCCTTCTCTGTCAGAGCTCGGCCAATCACGAGAGATCCGGTTCACTTCAAAGGTGTGGGAACAGAAATTAGAGCCCACTCGAATGTGTGAGCATGCACACTGATTTATACATGATTTTGCAACTTAACTAAGGTATAAGTTGTCAACCTCATGCACACTCACACACAGATGTCTGTCTTTTCTCAAGTTTCCATTGCAAGTACATTTACCTAAGCTAATACGTGCTGTACCTTTACTTGAGAAAGCTTTTGAATGCTACTACGTCTACTTGCATTTGTGTTTTTACTCGAGTTAAAGGTCTAAATACTTCACCCACGGACCAATAAGTAGTTGTCCATGTGGTGCAAGGGTCAGTGTGCATGTAGAATGTACTGTCCCTCATGTGCAGTTAAACCTGCCAATGCAGAAACATTGAAGTGATCACTATTCCCCTCATGATCACCAATGAAACCTAGAGAATAACTCAGGAGGATATATTGTGTCACCGGGACAGACACTGTGTACTTAACCCATCATTTAAGATTTACTAGCCCTCATCTGGGGAATAACACGGACTGGCAGCCTGAATCTGGACCTCATCCCGCCTGCAGACATCATAACAGGCCGGATATGGAGATGGTGGAACCATTACCGATCGGTCATTTCACTCCATTGCTGCTCAGAAGCAAATCAGGAGTGACGACTCGGCTCCCTGGTGACGGACATTTCAAATCAAACGCTTCCGCTCTCCATGGTTTGAATGAATATGGATATTGGGCAGGAGGAAAGGGGGGGGGGGACACATCCTGTGAGACTTTGGGAGTGCATCTTCTTCCTCAAATGGAGCAATGGATCTGGAAGTCTGATACATTTCCAGATTGGTGCTTTAATGTGAAAGCACATGAAATATTCGAGAACAGGAATATGGAGCACCGCGCTAACGCCGCCGCCGCCAGATTGACAGCAAGAAATCCAATACTAACAAACGTTTGAAGGAGAAATTTGACAATTTGAACGCTGCTTTTTTTTATGGTTTGCATGACTATAAAGCAGGTCCTTGAAGAAAAGTGTTTATTTATTGTGATAAAGCGTAATAGATGTTTAGTTTTAAAAGCAAGACAAATTGCAAAAGGTAGGTATTGGGCAGGAGGAAAGGGGGGGACATCCTGTGAGACTTAGTGGATGCTTCTTCTTCCTCAATGGATCTGGAAGTCTGGGGACTTCATCCACAGAACGTACCCCTTCAGTGACTCCCCGAGGTACTTTGATCTTTGGCTCTGCGCGCTTATCCACCGGTTTATAGCTGATATGAAATGAGTCATTTCAAATGGGGTTTTAGAGCAGATTGATGCTTTAATATGAGAGCATTATGAACCATATCAGATGAAGTGTTCAAGGACCATTGACAGCCTTCTGGTGATGCGGCTCCCTCCTTTCAGAGTGCCAATATTCAATCATTTTTAGATATGTCATGTATGAGTAGCTTTTTCAGTTTGAGACTCTAAAGAGAGCATTTCCTGTCAAAGCAGAAAGTCATCCCAGATTTCTCTTTGACGGCGGGTTGAGGTGAATTGAGTCTGACGCACCGCGGTGTTTGAGGTCGGGGTAAATCAGCACAAGTAAACACAAGTTGTGATCGTGTTACTCACATGAAATATTCGAGAATAGGAATAAGGAGCACCGCCCTAACGCCGCAACCGCCACGTTTTCAGCAGGAAATCCAACACTAACAAAAGTTTGACAATTTTAAAGCTACATTTGATGGTAGGCGAGTTTCGAGGAGCAGTGACTCTGACGCAGGTCCTTGAAGAAAAGGGTTTATTTATTGTGATAAAGCCAAATAGATGTTTAGTTTGAAAAGCAACTGAAGTTATTTTAATAGCACAAACACACGTCTGCAAGAGAAGTGAGGTGGCTGTAATATTTTATTGCGAAATTGACAACATCTCGAGGTATGAAAATATGTCAAATGCACAGACAAAAAAAACACCATTAAAGCTGGAAACAATATGAACAATTAAACCGATTAAAACTCACCATTACCCTACACTGTATGTGATACAACTGTTGCATAGTATCGCTTCGGCTTACTGTTGTTAAATACAAATGAATAGATATGACTTGAAACATTGGACATAGAGTGACTCCCCGGCCTGCAGGGAGTTTAAACTAAACCACATTATCTGTAAAACACACTGGCAATCACAAAACACATATAGCAGCATCCTTTATAAATCCTGTTGATATAAAGCATTATCATATAAAAATAAATGCATAACATTTTGTTCGCCAGTTAAAAAAGTACAAAATATGACAACAAACCCCCCCGGAGCACCAGTACAAATGAGCCAGACTTAATACAATAATAATGTAATTCCTCTTTAAGTGCCTTTATAAAGTTATATCGTATTATGTTCTATAATCACACACAGCGGTTTGTTCAAATGGCACAAAGACACGTGTGATACTATTTACAAGTCTGTACAGCGAGATATTTACAGGTAAAAGCGTTTCCTGCTGGAGAGGACAATTTGAAAACTCAATGCAGGTGACAGATGTGTGTGTTTTTGTGTGTGTGTGTCAAGTTTCCTTCGATTTACGCTGTCATGGTAACGACCTCCGACCCCTGGTGTGAAGCAGAGCCAGAAAACATTTCAGTCGTTGTGTTTTGACAACAGGGCTTGATTGGCGCCTTTTCAACAGCACAAGTGCGCTTTCTGTTTTTGTGAAGCCGCTCTCGTCGGGTTCTCAAATCACGGCGAACACCCGGAACGCTTTTCCTCCGGGGGGGTTTTGGAGGCTGGGGAGGAAGAGGAGCGAGAAAGAGAAGAGTCAGTGTGTGTCCGATACATGCAGGTGGAGTACAAATACTTCGTTACTGCACTTAAGTATATTTTTCTGGTATCAGTACTTTACTCCACTACTTATTTTTCTGATGACTTTTGACTTTTTGAACTCAAATACCTGTACTTTCTACTTCTTACATTTTGAACCCAAATACCTGTACTTTCTACTTCTTACATGTTGAACTCAAATACCTGTACTTTCTACTTCTTACATGTTGAACACAAATACCTGTACTTTCTACTTCTTACATGTTGAACTCAAATACCTGTACTTTCTACTTCTTACATGTTGAACACAAATACCTGTACTTTCTACTTCTACATGTTGAACTCAAAAACCTGTACTTTCTACTTCTTACATGTTGAACTCAAAATACCTGTACTTTCTACTTCTCACATGTTGAACTCAAATACCTGTACTTTCTACTTCTTACATGTTGAACTCAAATACCTGTACTTTCTACTTCTTACATGTTGAACTCAATACCTGTACTTTCTACTTCTTACATGTTGAACTCAAATACCTGTACTTTCTACTTCTTACATGTTGAACTCAAATACCTGTACTTTCTACTTCTTACATGTTGAACTCAAATACCTGTACTTTCTACTTCTTACATGTTGAACCCAAATACCTGTACTTTCTACTTCTTACATGTTGAACTCAAATACCTGTACTTTCTACTTCTCACATGTTGAACTCAAATACCTGTACTTTCTACTTCTCACATGTTGAACTCAAATACCTGTACTTTCTACTTCTCACATGTTGAACTCAAATACCTGTACTTTCTACTTCTTACAATGTTGAACCCAAATACCTGTACTTTCTACTTCTCACATGTTGAACTCAAATACCTGTACTTTCTACTTCTCTACATGTGAACCCAAATACCTGTACTTTCTACTTCTTACATGTTGAACCCAAATACCTGTACTTTCTACTTCTCACATGTTGAACACAAATACCTGTACTTTCTACTTCTTACATGTTGAACCCAAATACCTGTACTTTCTACTTCTTACATGTTGAACTCAAATACCTGTACTTTCTACTTCTTACATGTTGAACTCAAATACCTGTACTTTCTACTTCTTACATGTTGAACTCAAATACCTGTACTTTCTACTTCTCACATGTTGAACTCAAATACCTGTACTTTCTACTTCTCACATGTTGAACTCAAATACCTGTACTTCTACTTCTTACATGTTGAACACAAATACCTGTACTTTCTACTTCTTACATGTTGAACCCAAATACCTGTACTTTCTACTTCTCACATGTTGAACACAAATACCTGTACTTTCTACTTCTTACATGTTGAACCCAAATACCTGTACTTTCTACTTCTTACATGTTGAACCCAAATACCTGTACTTTCTACTTCTCACATGTTGAACACAAATACCTGTACTTTCTACTTCTTACATGTTGAACCCAAATACCTGTACTTTCTACTTCTTACATGTTGAACTCAAATACCTGTACTTTCTACTTCTTACATGTTGAACACAAATACCTGTACTTTCTACTTCTTACATGTTGAACTCAAATACCTGTACTTTCTACTTCTTACATGTTGAACCCAAATACCTGAACTTTCTACTTCTCTCATTTCCCAAACAGCTGGTTCCTTTAGTCTGAATGTGTGTTTGATGCGTGATCATTATTCTTTAGAGTCATTGCGTGCCTATTGATTTGAACACGATCCGTGTATCCATCACTTCCTGGTCTTCTCTAAAGAAGAGGGACCAATGGAAACGTTGTCATGTTGCCGTTGTGCAGCATGGAAACATTCATTAGCTAACAATGACATTATTGTTCTATTGATATAAAGGGAGGTCAGGTACTCTTTAAAGCAGCTGCTAGTTATGGGTACTTTTTACTGAAGTACATTTCAAAGCCTCTTTACTTTGACTTGAGTAAAGAAGTTTAGTCAGTACTTCTACTTTCACCAGAGTATTTTTAAACATGAGTATCTGTACTTCTACTTGAGTAAAGGATGTGAGTACTTCTGCCAGCTCTGGTGATACGCTGGGAAGAAGCAGAGAGTAGGGATCTCAAATGAAGGTGGGAGATCTCCTAAAACAAATATTAAAACGTCTAATAAAATGCATCAAAGGACCGGTCAATTCTTCACGATGTATGAAGTCCAAGGTGCCAGGTAGGGGTTCGAGTGAAAGGGTCACTTCTACTTTTACCAGAGTATTTTTAAACATGAGTATCTGTACTTCTACTTGAGTAAAGGATGTGTGTACTTTTGCCATCTCTGCCGATACCAAACATGTCCGGGCGTTTGCAGAGAGACGAGGATGACATACAAACAGAAAGACTTCAGGTTTCTACGGAGAAACGTCATTGTGACACGGGGATGACAGATAGGACACACACAGATAGAGGTCACGACTCCCCGAGAAAACAGATAAACCTCCCGTCTTTCCACACACACGGGGGACCTTCATGTGTTAATCCAACAGAGACATGTTGTGAAGTTGAAGGGGACAGATAAATGATGAGCAGATACTCTCAGCGAGTGACAGAGACAGATGTGGAGAGGGAGGAAAGCCACAGAATAAGTGTGTCCTCTAAACATCCACCAAAACAATGCAAAGTAAGTGCAGTTTAATGTCTCACAACACTACAGCAGTATGTGGGTCACTGCAGCTTTAAACCGAGGCTGGTACGGACCTGTAACCTTAATACTGCGGTACAGCACATGTGCTCACTTTATTCGAATTAGCAAAGTCTTTCCAAGGCAAGCACACGCTCCCTTCTTTGTTAAAAATGTATATGTTGTTCCCTTTCAGCCACCAAGGACTCATTATGAAGGAAGTTAGTGACACACGTCTTTTATTGATGATCAGGAAACACATTTAAGGATTATTTATTTATGTCTCTTAATTTCCTTGATGTAGAAAAGTTGCTAGTGAGGTAAATGTTTTTCACATGTACTTGAATTGGTAGATACTTTATTGCCTTGTCTAAGCTTTTTCAAATGTCAAAAGCCACCTAATAAACCAATGATGTCTCCTGAGGTAACAGAGGAAGACATGCAAAGGTAGAAAAATAGCAAATAGCAAGAATATTCCTCTATGCCGACGATACTCTGCTTTATTTCAAATCCTCTCATGTCCTACTTCCTAGCAGGTTTGCCTTTGTGTGTTAGTGTCCCGTTGTCGTTCAACAGTACTGTGTGTCTATAAAGGAGAATGTGTTCCATATATTATATCATTTTAAAACCTCACAAAGCTTAGCCCTTCTTGTTCACATCCTTAACATCTTGCTGTGAAGCATCACCTTGGTCCCCATAGCTTCAGTGATGAAAAGGTTTATTCTGGATCCCTTACCTCTCTGAAGAAATGCCATTTTGATGTGAGGCGATGTAATTTTTCCGCTTATCCACCGGCATCACGTCGATGTAACCCCCAAGATCGTTCCGGAGGACTCCAGCGTGGACCGCTGCTCGGCAAATACTGGACTTCTACAGAAGAAGAAGAAGAAGAAGAGGAAATAAGTATATAACAGAAAGGTCTCTAAATTCATGGAACAATTGATGATTTGTTAAGATAGGGACTTACATCAGAGTATATTCTGGTGCCGATTACTCTGGATATGTGAGGGTTCTCCTCCAAACAGTTCCTCGGGCAGTATAACCTAAAAGTAGCACAGTTGATAGTTAATGAACTTGTTAATGAGGCTGGAGGAATTAAGGTTCGAGGCAGATTTCGAGCTTCATACCGCGGACAGTGTTTTGCAGGTCTTTGGTACGAACACATCGGTGCAACTGTGGTTTCACATGTGATGGCTATGACTGTAAGAAAAGGTGCCGCAGCACATAATGAGTTATTTCACACAAAATGTAACATATCGATAATTACAGTTTCTCATTATAGTGAGACTAACCTGCTACTCTGGAAACGGTGAAGGAATTGGCACTGAGATACTTCCTGTCAAGAGAAAACACAACACTGACATGAGACTCCATTCATCGTTAGTATGGTGGTCTATCATCAGTATATGTTTCTAACGAGTCTCACCCGAGAGACTGGACTCCGTTCTTGTTGGATTTGATGAAAAAGTCCTTCCTGCCTTGTCTTGTCACATCCACCCATCCCCCGTCATTATCTATGACTCCTGCATGTAAGCCGGCTCTGCACACGCTGGATTGCTGCAAGTGGAATTATTTTATTGACGATATAATTTGCATAAAAGGTCTTGAGCAGTGACAGATGTGAGCGATGTCTCAGGGACGCTGCTAATTAGCTTAATATCGACTCACCATTTCATAGTAAACTGTCCCAACTACTTTCCCTGTAGCATCAAGGCACCCGGCTGGACACTCGTATCTGTGGAGAAATATGAAGTTAATGATAAATAATAATAATTTGATTTATATAGCACACTTCTCAAGGAGCTGTACCTGTTACATGGCGTTCCTTTACACTGATCTCGAAGCTTGGTGTCACAGGTCACCAGTTGAGCTGAAAAACACAAAATAAAGCCTTTTTTCATTCCCCCTGCAGGAACCAACATGCAGGAATGTCTCGTTTCTAAAAGCCACAGTGGAATGACACCCAGTGATTGTTGTGATGCTTCAAGAAACCAGAGAGAAGAATTCCTGCGACACGGTTCAGGGTGGTCAGCGTTTCTGGAGGAAGCGTCTCAGCTTACAACCAGAGCCTGTTTCTGAGCGGAGAGGAAGCCATTTAAAAACCGCACGGAGCGCCTCTCACCCCTCTCCGTCGGCCAAAAGCAAACACACACTCTGGAGATCATGCTAAAACCAGGGGGAAGTAGGGGAGTACAAATACTTCGTTACTGTACTTAAGTACATTTTTCTGGTATCAGTACTTTACTCCACTACTTATTTTTCTGACGACTTTTTACTTTGACTTCTTACATGTTGAACACAAATACCTGTACTTTCTACTTCTTACATGTTGAACCCAAATACCTGTGCTTTCTACTTCTTACATGTTGAACTCAAATACCTGTACTTTCTACTTCTTACATGTTGAACTCAAATACCTGTACTTTCTACTTCTTACATGTTGAACTCAAATACCTGTACTTTCTACTTCTTACATGTTGAACTCAAATACCTGTACTTTCTACTTCTTACATGTTGAACCCAAATACCTGTACTTTCTACTTCTCACATGTTGAACTCAAATACCTGTACTTTCTACTTCTTACATGTTGAACCCAAATACCTGTACTTTCTACTTCTTACATGTTGAACTCAAATACCTGTACTTTCTACTTCTTACATGTTGAACCCAAATACCTGTACTTTCTACTTCTTACATGTGACTTGAGGAAAGAAGTTTAGTCAGTACTTCTACTTTTACCAGAGTATTTTTAAACACGAGTATCTGTACTTCTACTTGAGTAAAGACTTGCAATATTAAGTATTAATGCTACAGAACATCAATATTTCCGGTTAAAGCATATTTCTTTGCTTTGTTTTTTACCCTCACCTCTGAACCAGGTCCCGCAACCCCCATTTTAAGTTGAAACCAGACCCAGAATAAACAGTTAAATGGCAGCTTACACATCTGCTGTGTGTTGACCACCTCGTTCCTCTGCAGGTCCTCTGTGGGGGGGTCCGGGGCGGGGACATTTTGGTGGAGGTCCGGTTTGGGGGCCCTGGGTCGAGGTTTCTGTGGAGAACGAGGGGGGGTCTCCGGCTCGATGAAGTTGTTTTCTTCCGTTTCCTCTTTTGCGCCGTTGGAGCTGTCATCTACAGGAAGAGTCACAGAGGCAGGGGACAGTTAGTATATTATCCTCCAGGCCTTTCTACTATATCATTATATAAGTCACACACACACACACACACACACACACACACACACACACACACACACACACACACGTTACCTTTGTAGCACAGGTTTTCCTTGCAGCCTCCGCCATAGCTGGGAGGACAGGCGGAGCAGGGGGTCCCATGTTTGTATGGAGAGTGCCCCCACCAGTTTCCCCTGATCAGATCACATGACAAGCAAGGGTTAATGAACAGAAGACGTACTTCTAGTTGATTGAAGTAATACATTCCTTAATGTGTCATCTGTTGACCGAAAAAGCTGCAAGAAATCTGTTCTTCCTTCATGAAGCACCGTCATTTAATGTGACAGTGATTTATTGGATACTTAAGCTTTGGTTTCTCATCTCTGACTCTTGGTAGCTAGGGGCGGATGCAATGCATTCTGGTACATAAAGCAGAGGCACTTTCTTAATGGCAGTATAGCACACTATGTGGAATTTCACTTTCACATTTCTTTCAAATCGCCTTTGTGAGTTATTCAGCCTGTCTATCAGTCATGCAGCCACGAAGGAACATCAAAATACATCTTCTTACTTTGGTGAATAGTTGCAGACGAGATAGACGGCTTTGGCCCAGATCTGTCCCCAAACATTCATGTTGTAACACGTGTTGATGGCACAGCCGATCCGACTGCTGGTGGCCCAGACCAGCTGCAAAACAGAGAAGAACAACTGATCATGAGGTCTTAAAGGTCTCCTATTATACCATCCATATATTACAGGTCTCAGATATATACAGAACCTGTCTCTGATTGGCTAGAAAAAGAAAAGACATGAAAAAGTGGATTTTGCATAATAGGTGACCTTTAAATCACTAAAGGACGGAGTATACAGAGGATGAATGGTACGATCCGAGCTACCTGAGTGTAGTGAGTACACACGGGGCCGGAGCATCTGAAGGGGCAGTAGGGGTCGCACTCCTGAGGGTAGGGGAAGGAGTAATCCTTCACCTCATCGTACCAGGCCTGCACGTGGAAGGTGGGGGGGCGATGCCTGGAGATATGGGGAAAAATACCTTTGATTAGAGTGTTAAAAAACCGTATACTGTCTTTTGTCTTCCCCCGTCAAGACACTGGAGCTTAAAGAGTCTTCTCTTAGTCATTTTGTATGACTTTGTAGTTGTTTTGCATTCCTCTAAAAATGATGGGGGTTAAAAAACACCGATCTCTCCAAAACATATACGAGCAGTCCGTCATCAGACAGGCAAACAAAATGGTGTCTGATCCCACCCACTCCACCCAGAATTCCAGCTCCTACCTTCTGGTAGAAGATCCAGGGTTCCCACGAGCAGGCTGAACCGCTATAAGCACTCATTCCTACCTGTCCATTAAGCTACTTAACATTCACATGAAATGAAATGTAGTCAAATGTAATGAAATGTACTTTTTAAATGTTGGCAATGACAATAAAGTATATCGTATCGTATGTGCTCCCCCTTGGCAAAAGTCATTCGTCGCCACAACCTTCGATTTCACTGCTACTCTACACCGATGACATCCAACTTTATATCTCAACAACCCTCACCCCACAACACACTCCACTCTCACCAACTGTCTCTCAGAAATAAAAGCATGGATGCAAACAAACTATCTCCAACTGAACAGTGCCAAATCATCATCATCATCGGCCCCCCATCCCCTACCAAAGACATCCAGAATGTTAACTTCTCCATTGACAGCCGCACTCTATCTCCCCCCCCTCACATCCGCAACCTCGGAGTCATCTTCGACAGTCAGCTCAAATCAATCACATCACCAGGACCGCCTTTTTCCACCTCAAACACATTGCCCGTCTCCGTCCATCACTCTCCTCCTGCTGAAACCCTGATTCACGCAATACATGACTGTCACTAAAAGCCTTGTCTCTACATTACAATAACAAATAATTGATTAATTAATTTGAATAAAAATTCAAATAAAAAGACAGAAATGTATAATTCGTTAATAGAAATGTTTCTTCTGCCGTAAAGTGTCCAAACCGGGCTTTTCTGGATAAGCGCATTTTTAAAACACAGTCATTGTCCATGCCGGGTTCAGTTGGATTATTCGTCAGTTGCTCCGATCAGATCGGTCTCCTCCATTTTGTAGATTATTTACGACTTTTGAATCCACATAAACACATCCGGCTTACTTTGAGCATGTGTTTTAAACAGTTTAATCCCTTTGTGAATTGTTTCCACTTGCGCCGTCCTTTCATTTCTTCATGCAGCGGGAATCCAGATGAATGAATCCTGAGTCCAATAACCATCAAAGTCGCTCCATAGTGCTCCTTGATTACGCTTTCATCCTCCTTTCACAACATACTTCACATTCACCCAGTTTGTGACAGCAGTGTTTTTTGAGACTTTTAATTTTGTGTCTCCTCGAAGTCATTTTGGGTTGTTGAATTACCTCGCGTCTCTTTTTAAGAACCTACTGTATACACACGATACTCATTTAGCTTCTTAGTGCAAAACAGAGCAACTCTTGGAAAAGATTCATGTGAATTGTAATCAAATATTTACAAAAACACTGTGTGTCAAAATGTGTTCCAATAAGAGATGTTATACCTTCACAATATGGCAGGGTGACTCTAAAAAGATGAATGAATGTACACTACACTCATGCAGCATATGTAGCTACCATCTGCAATTAGCCCCCGTTGTTAATGTACACATGTCTGCTGGCAAGTCGAACAGCTCCTCTGAATAAATTGCAGGAACAAAGCCGTGACTCTGATCCGGCTCCAGGTGCCGCTTGTTAATCTGATTAGACCGGAGCACACATCTCGAGTGTGAGGAGGAGATGGGATTAGATGTGGAACACGAGACGCTCATGTGAAGCTCTGCTGTGTTCAGACGCTCTGGGGGGAGCGAGTGAACACATGAACACACACATGAACACACACATGAACACACATGAACACACACATGAACACACACATGAACACACACATGAACACACACATGAACACACACATGAACACACATGAACACACACATGAACACACACATGAACACACATGAACACACACATGAACACACACATGAACACACATGAACACACATGAACACACATGAACACACATGAACACACATGAACACACCTGAACACACATGAACACACATGAACACACATGAACACACACATGAACACACATGAACACACATGAACACACACATGAACACACATGGACACACATGAACACACACATGAACACGCATGAACACACACATGGACACACATGAACACACACATGAACACACACATGGACACATGGCAAATATGAAGCAGATTTATATTAATATGTACTCTGTATGAACATGTTAGTGTTGGTTGTTGTTCATGTTAATGCATGTAAACAATAGGCTACATAAGTGCTGATCCTATCCATGTACAATACAGTCATTCCTACACCAAACAAACCCAAGGTTACAAGCACACATTTGCTGACTTAGAATATGTGTTCGTGTTTTATTATCTTTTAAATTAGTGTTTTTAAATGACGTTTTATTTTTCTGCTGCAATATTTGGCAATGTTCTTAATTTCTTTCATTTTTGTAAAGCACTTTGAATGGCCTTGTGTTGAAAGGTGCTTTATAAATAGACTTGCCTTGCCTTATAAGAGCCCAAACTTCGATGAAATATACTGTTAATAATAGTTACCTGCTTGTTGGCACATATTAAGGTCTTTGAAATGTGTTCAGTGAGTTTAGATGTCTGTCTATGGACCTATATTTCGTCCGTATCCAGGAACACGTGTTTATGTTAATGAGCAAACTAGATTCCTAGAACACACACATCCCAAAGTTACAAACACACATATTGTGAGGGAAACTTCTGGAGCAATTGGAAACAGGACTCAGAGAGGCACGAGGAGAGCTGGAGCTTTGATGGCAAACGCTGACGGTTTATTTGGAGCTTCGGCCGGAGAATTGACGAGACAGGTGGTGTGTCACGAGTTGACAAACCAACTCTGAAAACTCTTCTGCAGCTCGAGGTTTCAACTAGTTCAGAGTGTAATAATCAACATTCTTCATCAGTGAGACTAAACATTATGGACCCTGAATCTAACTGGAGCTCTCGTCCGTAGGAAAGAACCTTCGTCCCTGAACAGTAAACTACCTCATAGCGGCTTGTGCTCGGTCACAGACTGGCAACAACAATGCGCCCAAGCTGCCCCTCCTTAAGAGAGATAGCAGCAGAACCCAAGGCCGTGGGAAAGGAGACAGTGAGAGGAGAACATTATGAACTGTGTCGAAGGTTGAAACAAATGATTCCCTAACACATATGCTGACTTTAAAGACCCTAAATGTTCTCAGAAAGGCAGTTTTTAGCCCCAACCTTGGATGAAATATAGTGTTAATCACAGGTTACCTTCCCCAGTGAGCTCCCAGGTTCTGTCCGATCTGCGGCAGGAGACCCGCGGGTCCGTGTTCCCAAAGACAGGTCTCAGCCCACTCCTCCGCTGTACGCTCCAACTCTGTGTCCCAAAACTGAAACATAGAGGATATATACTGAATTGAGAAGAAAGGGTAAGCAGGAGTACAGACTTCTTTGGGGTGGAAATCATCCTTCTCTCAAACAGAACAGCCAACAAGAAGTAATAGTATATAGAATACAAATGAGGATGCAGACACAATATGAAGCCTCTTTCTGCCTTACAGTTGCTAAGAAAGGGAAATCAAAAAAGCGGCTTGTGTTGTTCATAAAGGACCTGGTCTGCAGATAAGTCACTGCTACCAGCTGTCAGTGATGTGAGGAGACATCCAAACACATGAGAAAAGCATTACATATATGTCATGATAACTAATAGAGCTGCTATGGCTAAGTAAGTGCACTAATCTGTAAACGGCAGTGTGTTGATGTGCCGCCGCCGCCGCCGCTGCTGCTGCTGTATAAAAGCTTTTTCACTCCTCACTGCAGCTCAGCTGATTTTCACCAGATGGGTTTTCCCGTAGGATGGGTGGGTGTTATTCAAAAAATGTCTTAAGTAATACCTTCCATATGTCTCTGGTGAGATGTCTGGGTGCACGCTTTCGTTTCACTTCTCTCCGAGTTGCCCTCTCAGTGAGGTTTGGCTCTGGTTGGACACTCAGGGATCATATTCCCGTTCTGGGGTTTTCTGGGAATGCAAAGACTGTCCTTCCTCCCTGCTGACCTACATTCTACCATTAACAAAACAGTTAGAATAACACCAGCTGTAATCCCTCTGAAGGACACTGTGTGTTGCTTTAATTGCACACCTTCACTTTCACCTTCAGTGTGGCAAAACAGCTTTTCTACGGGAATGAGTTTATGCACGTGTGTGTGTGTGTGTGTGTGTCAGGAGTTTGCACATTTCACACATCGAGCCCTGGAAGTCATAGCTTACCCTGAGTGAAATCTCATCCAATAACAGACACTAAAATAACTCCCCGAACAGAAACCACTGCTGTTCTCTGCATTACTCCCGAAACACACACCTACCCAACAACAGGATGTCTGGCAAATTAACTCTTGACTCTCTTTCTGGGAATCCGGCGAGCTGTTGAAAGGATATATTTGTTTAAACCAACAACGCCGAGGTAATATTGCCTGTGTCTTCTCCGTGATTGCAATGTCAGATTTCGACACAAAGCCTTTCAGAAATGTTACATAAGTGGCGTGTAGAATAAATAAACAGCTGGAGGTGTGGAGTATATTTTTCATTTGGCTGTACACGTGCAGAGAGGAGTTACAGAAACCTTTCTGCCCTCGCCTGGGGTCTGTCTTGCACAACGAGGCCAAATGATGACTGACAGACCGGGGGCTAAAACAGGAAGGAGAATTTGTTTACCTGAAACTCTATCGCTGCTTAGAAATTACCTCTGTTGGCCATGGGCTGCCAGTATTGTCGTCTAGTTATCTCTCCTTGCTACTACAATGCAGAATCACTGAAGGGATTTAAGGCCATCAGATGTGGAAAGAAGCACAAAGGAGCTGTCCAATTACAACCTTCAGTTCCATCTACGTCATTTCCCCGCTCGATTTTCTCGACAAGTGACCTCCGAGCACGAAGAATAATCAATGTTTTCACTGATAAGCAGAGTGAAACACATCGTGGCAACTGCAGGAGGATCTGCAGACCACAGCACATCGGGGTTATCCAGCGCTAATGAATGGTTATGGGTCTGAAAACGTTTATCTGTGGCTACAAATACCGATAAATACACGCAGCACTCAAACGCACTCCCTGGTCCTGAAGCAGCAGAGGAAGCAGCTCGGAAAGTGTCGAGCGGCACATATTTCTCAGCTGTTGAATCTGGTGCAGGCAAGCTGGTCTTGTTTGCACTGTTATCCCAGCAGGGGAGGCCTCGTAACGCAGCGACCCCCCAATCCACCCTGACCGCACTTCCGCTCAGGGCCCGTAAAGAAAAACACCTCCTCTGCCAAGGTCTTTTAACACAGTGCACGCAGCATTGTGCGTTTCGCTTAACACCTCATCTGCAGCCAGGTTTTTTGGGGGTTTTTTCTGTTCCTTGCAAGTTGCATTCCTACGAGTACAGATGTCTACTTCGTTTGCGTTTCCCGCTCATAATCAACGGTGCATGTAGAGAAGCACTAAGAGGGGGAAGATAAGGGAACTGGATGGACTGAAGGCCGAGAATAAGATAAGAAACCTGGCTGAGGTTAGAGGAGACGGGGAGGAAAAAGTGATATTCTATTCCGTCACAACTACTGTCATTGCATAGAGATTTCCATGCAGCACATTCCTGCCAACATCAGCTCACATCAGAAGTCCTGTGGTCGACTATTGTCTGAATTCTGTCAACTAGAAACCTCCATTATCTCTCATTAGCATGTTATACCGGGAACATAGTTTCACCACATCAGCATGGCCAATTATTCCCACCTCACACAGGAAGCTGTTCCACTTAACGGCACCATAAGGTTTGAATATAAGGTTTGAATATCAGATTGACACAGGTGAATGGGTGGGTCTGGGCGCATTAAGCGTTTACAGATATCGCTGGAATTTGCTAATTTGATCTACATGTGCTGCAACGTTTTACAACCATGTTCCCTGAAGCTTTTCCTGGAAGGTGCTTATTTAGAAAATGCATTTAGAGCAGGAGCTGTGTTTCCATTCTTAGCATTGTGGGCTCTGGACTCCCACAAGGAGACGCCTTGTTGCCCGTGCTGTTTGTGATATTGCTGGACAGGATACAGAGTGCAGCTTTGTGACATTACGGTGGCATCTTTGCTATTTCGGAACCGTCTTTTCGGCTTCGCTGGAGCGCGACCTTGGATGTGGAGCTACAGTATTTGGGAGGACCTACTTCTTTATGGTATTCAGCTGCTGCTCTTTACGTCCAGAGAAGCAGTCGAGGTGTGTTGGATGCCTCTTGGGAACTTTTTCTGTGCGTCACAAGCTGACCAGAATTGAGAAAAGTCAAGAAACACGAGCTCTGAGGTAGTCCATAAAAGGGATTTAAGACGTTTGGACAGCAGAGTCTTTCCCCACAGGACTTTGTATTTAATAATCTAAATGTTTATCTTTAAGGAGAAAGTGACAGCTCACCCCAAAATCAAAACCACATTTTCCCTCTTACCTGTTTAAAAATCTAGATATCTGCCATAGAGATGTCCGCCTCTTCTCATATGTAATGGATTGCAATGTGGCTTTCCAGAAATCCAGTTAATGGAGTTAACTTTCACCAAAACAATCCAGATCGATACACATTACAACAGGTAAGAGGGAAAATATGTACTTTTATTTAGGAGTCTTCTACGTTGATGTACTGCTAATTCACATTACCATGATTAAACATTTTGGCAAAGTGACTTCAGGGCTTATTTATTAGTCTGAGACCTTAATTATTGTCTGATTGGACAGCCACATTATCCAACGGTAAATTAAAATGCCCGGCGCTTGCAGCACGACTCCGACTCGTCAGCAGAAAACTGTCGATAAAGCTTTATCTCAAAGCGCTGACGTCACCCCGCCGCCTCGGCACGGCCAAGTCAAACATCAAGGCGGGGGGGGGAGCCTTCAAACACTGACACCTGTCTGTTTATACCTGAGGGTCAACATGTGACCACCACGGACTGCATTGAAGCTGTGGGTCGCTGCAGAGTGTGAACGCTTATCCAGGGAATTCTTTGGGCCTCTGTGTTGGAAAATGACAGAATGGGAACGGAGCCATGGGGATAAGAGGGAGGGAGGGAGGGCGGGCGGGGAAGAAAAGGAAACCGATGAAGAGCAGGAGGAAGAGGAGGAGGATTTTAATTGATGTTATCTCCGAGTCTCTCTGATGATTGCCACGGAGGGTCAGCCGGGTGATGCTTTAATACAAAGGCGGACAATAAAAGAGCTGATTGGCAAAGGCTGTGTGTGTGTGTGTGTGTGTGTGTGTGTGTGTGTGTGTGTGTGTGTGTGTGTGTGTGTGTGTGTGTGTGTGTGTGTGTGTGTGTGTGTGTGTGTGTGTGTGTGTGTGTGTGTGTGTGTGTGTGTGTCTCTGCAGTCTTCCGGTACAGTGACTCTGTGAGGGCTTTGAAAGGTGACAGCAGTTCAACAGAAAGACTAAAAGAAAGGAAAATCTGAGAAATATGGAGCACCCTTTCAAAATGAAGGGCTGAACAAACACTTTACAAGCCACCTTCACAGGATATTTCCATTTAAGCTGCAAGAAGATGACAACTTCCACTTTTTCCACACCTCCTCCGCCTCTTTTTTCCAAATGTTTTAACACTTTTTAAAAGAAACATCCCTCCATCTGTCTCTTATGAGCATCTCTCCTCATTTGAACACCTCTACCTGCTGTATTCCTCCCTAGATGTCTCTCTCTTTCTCTCACCTCACGTCCTCTTGTTGCATGCCTTTTCCATATTTCACCCCTGGGTGCCCCTGCAGCAAAAAAAAAAAATAGAAAAGCCAGCCAAATGTAACAGGAGACAGTAGAAAAGAGCTGCTGGCTCAGCAATTCTCCACCAGAGAGTGTTTCTCAACCAGAAGCTGGCCAGGCAGACTGCGTACACACACACACACACACACACACACCCACACACACACACCAAATTCAACCTCTCAATTATACAATTACACAGTCCAGCAATCGCCCCCAGCAGGAACTGTTTATTTGCCTTTGCTGTGGAATAATACTGCGTTTTGTTCTGCAGTTTTTTGAGTGGAGATGAAAGGATGATAAAAGCTCATTACTTTCTGCACACTGTATTGATCCTTAACCTCCGAAGTACTGTTGGTGGCAATGCAGAGGTGAAGCAAGGGGGGGGTCAAGCAGAGTTTTTTAAGTTTGGAAAAGCTCCAGATCTTTAAAGCACCGACTCTCAGACACAGAAGGTGTGTGTGTGTGTGTGTGTGTGTGTGTGTGTGTGTGTGTGGTGTGTGTGTGTGTGTGTGTGTGTGTGTGTGTGTGTGTGTGTGTGTGTGTGTGTGTGTGTGTGTGTGTGTGTGTGTGTGTGTGTGTGTGTGTGCGTGTGCGTGTTTAGAGGGGGGTAGACAGCTGGTAAAACAAGCCCCGGTGCCATGCTCTGATGCTAATTGCACTGTGAAAAGTGATCTGGCGCTGTACACACACGTTATGGCCAAAGGATCAAGTCAAACAAATGTCTTAGCATGAGTTTAAAAAAACGCAGCAGTAATGTGATCATTGGCAACTCGGTGGGATTCTTTTCTTCTGGCAAAACAACCAAAGTCACATGGAGTGTGTGTGGGGGGGGGGTCATGTGTGAAGGTGCTTAGATGTTGGCATGCTGCTTGTGTGTGAGCCAGGAGGAACGAGTGCCAGCCGGTCTGGTGACTGGGTCAGGCCGCTAAGCTATATGATCCACAAGTGTACAAGACTCTTAGGGAGTTTAGGACGGGGTCGAAGCGTTCAATATACACACTGCATGAGGTGGAAAAAGATACGAAATTCTCAGTTGACTGACACTGATACGACAAGTTGAAAAAGAGTTTTTTACACAAAGAATCCTCCAAAAGCAACTATTTAAATACAAATAAATCCGACAGAGTTTCTTGGAAGTAAGTCGCTGGAAACAACGACAACATCTAAGTTGACCAAGAAGAAAACTAGCTAATAGGTGACGAATCGATGGAGAGAAAGCATCCCTAAATCGATCCAACAGTCCATGTTTTAAGTTCAATTTATAAACGGCAAGTGGTAAAAATGTACTAGGGCTGTCCTGGAATACAGACATTTTAGTCCACAAACACTCAAATAAGTTTTACAGATTCTCCATTAAATAAACGTGAGTACCTCTTCAAAAAAGAGAACCACTTTGAATCATGTTTTCAAGCGATGAGCTTCTTGGAAATAACATTCAGCCAGAAAAAAGTACAACATCTGAGTTCCCTAAGACCAATTAGACGAGCTAAAGAGCCTCTCTCCTACCATGTACTCCATGTTGGAAGAGGGGGGGTACACCTGGCCTCGGAGTTTGTTGTGCAGATCCAGGATCAGCTGAGCGTCGCTGTCCGTGATGGCCCTCTTTCCCCTCTGCTTGGCCTCCCAAAAGTCCCCCTCCTCGTCCAGGTACTTGTCCAGAATCGGTGCCCAGCCCGTGGAGTTGGGCAGCATCAGCATGGAGGAGGCGGTGTGCAAAAGTAAGAGCAGGGAGACGCCCCCCCTCAGAGGAGAAACATGCCTCATCCTGCAGGAAGAAGTGATGATGGATGTGGTGAGAAGAGGAGAGGGTCTTCTTGGTCTACAGTGGGAGAGGAAAGCAGGACAAAGTGAGGATTGCAGCAGATGTTCGGTTTCCAATTTGCTAAAAAACATCGGTCAATATTCATCTTGGCTCGCAGAAACTTGGTTTGTGTCATGCAGTTCACTTTGGGAAAACGGGGATACTGGAAAGAACTAGTATGCATTAGATACATCTCTATTAGATTTTACAACTAATATATAACTATTATAACCAGCTTTATTGTCATATGCACAATATCTAGAGCTAATACAGTGCAACATACGATATACCTAAGGCATATACTGTAAATAAAGAGTGCAAGAGAATGGTGCAATATAAGTTAGAAAACAGAAACTTGGTTTGTGCAACAGGTGACTTCGTGGAGTTCACTGTTCAACACGGGGATACTGGGAAGAACTAGTGTGCATTAGATACATCTCTACTAGTGTTTAACTTTCATGGAGATTTTACAACACATACACAACTATTATAACCACTTTTCTTCTTTCTTTGGTCAATAAGATTCTCAAATGTAAAGATAGACCAGCTTTATGTTCATATGCAGAACAGCTACAGCTTCAATAAAGCAAAACACAACGTAAGAAATAACAAGAAAACAAGACAGTGCAAGAAGAAAGATACAGAAAAATAGCGCAAGAGAATGTTGCGAGGGAGACAATGGTGCACGTGAAATGAGAGGAAGTAAACAAAATGAATGTTAAATTAAATACTGTACAGGACGAATATATAATGTAAAATTGTACATTGTAAACATGTCTTAATGTGGCAGAAACTGATCATACAATGCAAATACAAACTCTAAAGCAATAAAACAACATGTTAAGACTTTTAAATAAATACTGCATCTCAGTGATGAACAGCAGCAGGATGGAGCTAATGCCTCCGCTTCACATATCCTCAGTTAAAGTTCTGTTTGCATGCTGCAGTGTGACAGGGGCTGGAACAAAATGCCAACTCCCAATGGAGAACGTGAAGAACAGAAAAGCATATTGAAACAGAAAAGTCGAGGTGTGATTTAATGTGGAAATAATGTACCTTTGAAAGGATTGGAATGCAGCCCGCTTCTGGAGATCCTGACAGAGACCTGGCTGTGAGGACACTTCAGAAAGAAGAAGTAAAAGCAGTGTTCCGAGAGGTGCAGCTGAGACAGAGGAGCGAGGTCTTTCACTCCGGTTGAATACAACAACTCAGAGTGGCTCTTCCTTCTTTCGGGATACTTGCACCAAAGTCGCTAAAGCATCACTTCTGCACATTTATTCTCATGTTGGCCCCGCCCCCTGACCACGCCCCCTCCAAACGCATGAACACGGCCCACTTTGCGCGTGCATGCTCGTGCGTCTGTGTGGTACAAGCAGGGACTTTTTCCCCCCAATGTTGAACATGTAGAAAAGCCACAAGTCCACACACACGTTATGTAATGTTCCTGCAGAGGTTTCATGGAGGACTTATTGTTTAGTGGTGGAGGAGCAATTATGTCCTTTTAGTTGACTGTACAAATACTCTGTTACAAGGATAATATTGAACATAAAATGTTAAGTTAAGTAAAAGTGTGTAAGAGACCGTTTAAAGGGGAACGTCAACAGTTTAATAGAAATGAAAAGGAAAGCTTTGCATTCAAAAATAAGTTGTATGTTACATTATCATCATTTCAGCTGTACATTAGTTACATGTACTGTTGCTATTTCTAAAGAGTTTTCAAATGTTTTGAATGCAAACATCCTAATTTGTTAAGTAGCTAAAGCTTACAGAGTACTTTGTTACATGTTAACATAGTGAAGGCCTTCAATGTTCTCAAGTTTAGACATAAATGTTTATCAAAATAGTTTCTATCAACCCTCAAATCATTTCAGCTCTACTTTAATATACTGTTGCATAGTTTATTCAAAACATCATATTTTACAAATTCTGTCAATGTGTTTGGGTGCAAAGATCTTGTGTGTGTAGAATAGAACATCTTCAAGTCCATTACTGAAGTACTAGGTCATCGATGTGTCTTTATAGTCTTGAGATAATAACACTGATATTTACGTCTTCATAAGATGAATGGTTTATCTTCTCAGGAAAGCACCTGCTCTTTAACGTTGTTGTCGCCTGTTGCTCCTTTACCTGGTTACGGGTTTATGTAAAAAATAAAAAGCTAATGTAAACCAGATCCTGTGAGGGGCCGGAGTCTAACTGTTCACAGGTGACTCCTTCAGGGGGATTAAAACACAAACCCACTCTGTGTTAATCCCCGACCCGTGGACCCTCGTCACCGTTTCCCACGAACACCCGAACAGGCAGGATTTGGCTTTTTGTCATCTGGAGATTTTCACATGTGGAAACAGAAGCTAATCACCGGCAGGCCCCCCCGCACACACTCACTTTCCACACACACACACACACACACACACACACACACACACACACACACACACACACACACACACACACACACACACACACACACACACACACACACACACACACACACACACACACACACACACACACCTTTCTTGTGTTTTACAAACAAAATAAACCCAGTGCTTACCGGCCGCTCTGTCTCTCAGTAAACCCTTTTGTTTCCATGACTCCCTGATGTTTTCATGCCTCTTTACGCAGCCCCCAACCATCAGGTGAGTCAGGGATAAATAGAGATTTGCCAGGGAAGACATGGATTGGTTGATTGTAGGGCGAAAGCATATTTATCTTATGGTGATATATACAATTTTGAGGGAGTTTGGGTTGCTTTGCTTCTATAACAAGTGTTCTTTCTCACTAAAACGTGCAAAATACACATCAACACCCTGAGATATGGCAGTTTTTCTCATGCAGGCTTCTTTCTCACTTAAACATACAAAAAGCAGTTTTTTAATGACTTTGTCTATTTGTGTCTTAAGATGTCTCCTAAATCCACCAGAAGCTAACGTTAGATAATCTCTCTCCCCCCTCTGATCTCTCCACCCTGCCTCCGACCTTTCTCCCCTGCCCCAAATGGTCCTGCACTCTAACACACACACACACACACACACACACACACACACACACACACACACACACACACAAAACCAATCTTCCTCATCCAGCACCAGTCACTTTTCTGCCATCTCCGCTGAACACTTTAACATATTATTAACATTTTAAACAGTATACCCCGGTTATCGAGGCCCTGTTTGTTTTGTTGTTGTTGTTTGATGTATATATGTCACACTAGGACCTCGAGAAACGATATTTCGAGATTTCTGGATGTACAACATGTAGAATTCTTGACAATAAAGCTGACTTTGACTTTGGACTAATTTGCATATTTGGGGATTTTTAAATATGAAAGGTACTCGGGTCGGATGTAAGTCTGCCCTTCACCTATACAATGTGAAAACAACTATAAAGATTACCCATATGACAAACAATCATACATTCAAACATATACGACAAAGATGAATCTAGGAAACATTCAAAACGACTCTGTGTCAGAGGATGATACTGCAGGTGTTTACTGTAATGGAACATAAAATGTAGTTCTTCAAAATGTAGGTAAAGCACTTTATTACATCCCACCACTGCCTTTACATAAGATGCATTCAGCAAAAAGGATGTATATAAAACTGATGATGCAAAAATGCAAATAGTGCTTGCTCAGAATAACCAACATGGACTTTAATATAGGAACTGTGGATCCAGGAAGCACTTAAAACTCCTGAAGTAAAAACCCCATAGCATTATGGTGCAGATAAATTACAAACCCCTCAAACTGCATGTGATGAATATGAGTGATAGAGATGTTGGGATGTCTCTTCCCGGACCCTCTGATACAACTGCTCTCACATTGAAGACCCACCACATGCTGAACTTCCATAAAACCCGGGTTTACTGTCGCCCCCCCCCCCTCCTCCATTACACCGCGGCTGAAATAGCAACGCTGTTTAACTCCCAGGAGGGAAGCACCGCCGCGAAACACTCATTCATCTGCTATAGAATTAATGCTGCGCTACATATTCAGGTGTGTGTGTGTGTGTGTGTGTGTGTGACAAGCGTGGAAGAGTGTGTATGTTTGACAGTGAGAGGTGAGGCAGCAAACGAGTGACAGGGTGTGTGTGTGTGTGTGTGTGTGTGTGTGTGTGTGTGTGTGTGTGTGTGTGTGTGTGTGTGTGTGTTGCCTATAGCATAAATATAAGTGAAACATGCAATCATTTTAAACGCTCAGAATAACTTGTATGGCCTCTGGATATTGGATGCCTTGTCGGCTACTACATGGAGTTAAGTCTGAAATCACAAAGAGTGACTGTGCTGACCCCGACTAAATGAAATTGGGTGGATAAAGGAAATATTTACCAACTGCTCGGAGATCTCTATGATTTACGGCGTGGTTATTTAGGTCAAGCCATCTGTAACAGACGAAACATTCTCTGATGAATGTTTATCACAATGGCTGCCAGTAAATATGCTCGATGTGTGCCTGCGGTGCCGCCGTATAAATGATTTCATGCTCGGCTGTTAGCAGCTTCAACAGATTACTGAGAGGGTTTACTGGGTACAAGCCGGGGTCAAAGGGTCACGGTTCACCTACAACATGCCTCTCAGTGACTCGTAAACAATATGGAGACATGAGAGGACAATAAAAGAGACACAAGGACTACAATGAGACAATAAATGACCACAAACTTACTACAAAAAGACTCAATGACTACATAGAGATGCAAAATGACCCTGAAGAAAGACAAAGTGACCACTAAGACGCAGAAAAGGACCACGAAGAGACACTAATTGACCATAAAGAGACACAAGACAACAAGAAACAGAGCGAACATAAATACAGAGATACAGAAGTATTCTAAAGAGGTGGAAAACGACCCAAAAGAGACTCATAACGACAATACAGACACAGATGTCTCAAAAGGGAGATAACATGGTCACAAACTGTACTGTGGTAATATTTCACATTGTTCCTATACTGTACCTGACCTCCTCTCCACCTGTATGTCTCTCACACACACAAACGCACACACACACACTCTCCATTCCTCCCTCTCTTCCCTCTCTCTCACCCTCACAGTGATTTTTAAGCCGCTGGTCCAGATGCTGCATTCAGGCCCGTGGCTTCAGAAACCCCATGAACCCACCAGAATGCATGCCAGACTACACACACACACACACACACACACACACACACACACACACACACTGGTAGAGAGCTATTGGCCCGTGTTATCTGGCACTGGTCGAGCTGGATGCAGGTCAGAGTGTTGGAGACGAGGGTGGGAGTAAAGAGCGTCGAGGTCATTTGGCACACTCTCCACATCGTTGTTTGTCTACGTTATCAGCAGTCTGCCTCCACCCTCTTGTGGAGAAGAGATGTCGATGCAACTGTGAGCAATGAATACAACGTACTGTGGGTTGTACAAAGGGGAATTTATTGTATGTTGCAAAAGGAAATGATGTGTCTGATGCATTCTTTTAATTTGACTTACCTCGCTTGAGTTCAGATGTCTTGTGTCCTTGGTCTTTCCTTCTATCTTTTGCATGTTTTAAAACTGCTCAATCAAGGATTTAAGGAAAATCTTTTCAATCTTAAACCAGCTGTTAAAGTTGATATTAACTTGATCTTGACATGTAAAATGTTTATGTATTTGTCGTACCTTGTACCACACGATTGAACTACAAGCCTTGTATATGTATTCAGGTGTTGCTTCTTCCAACATGTCGTCTCTGACAACTTGAAGAAAACCTCCACGACGTCGTCCTTATGTTCCTCCATCTGCTTTATGTGCAACATGAAGCATAAGGGTTGCATATCAAGTAAATACTAACAGCAGTCTTAATAAGCATGTGTTTAGATGCATTACATTAGTAAACAACCTGCAGACAATAATCCTAATTTCTTCAATTTGTGATGTGTCTAATATCTGGATTTTAACATTGCTACAGTAGATATAAGTCAGCATTCAACAGTCATTTTAAATGTGTTTTTCCTCCTGTATAGTTTTTATATAGTCAGCATCAATCTGTTCACATGACCAGCAGATGTCAGTGTCCTTCAACACACTATCTGCATGTCAGGAGTGCATCTCTGAGGGGGTCGGATTGGAAAGGACATAAAGTAGTTCACGATGCCAAGATAAGATGTCCCAGATTCCCCTCTTCTGTACCACAGAGGCAACTCTTGACTTCTCTTGTTCCCTAGTTTATTAAAGTATTTGAGCACAAAAGAGTAAACTGTGATAAAGCAGAGGCGCTGGGAGCGGGGGAATTGTGGGTTCCCAACTTGCCTTCTTTTATGTCAAGATTTACGGAGCTCCTCATTAAGAAACAGAAAGTCTCTCCATTGTGTTTCTGAGTGCAATGGAGCTCTGCTTGTGGTGCAAACCAAGACATTTCACAACAATGCCAGACTGTCTTCTGCAGAGAATGCAGTAATCGTGCAGGCTCTTCTTAAACTGTGGGGCGGTTCGGTCAAAACACTGAAGCCATACATATTAAAATGAACTTTGCTGGAGTTGAGGAAATAAAGACGGAGGCATTTTGTGAATCTGTTGGAGTCATTCTGTGCGATTCAGCAGGATTGACCACTATGTTGTATCCTATAATGATATTAGCACAACATGTCAAAGCATAATAAGCTAGTAAAGACATCAGAGCCTCTGTGGGTTGATTCCCATCTGATTATACACTCTCTCTCTCTGTCCTGTCTCTGAGAGGACATTGATGTTGGCTTTCAGTTGCAGGATGTCCCTCGTCTGAAGTCCCTCTAACGTGGCTGCCTCTAAGAAACTAAAAATACAAGCCACCTGTTACGGGTGAGCGAAGCAAGCAGGACCCAAATGCAGATAACACTGAAAATAGCTTTACTTCAAGGATACACGGACAAACAGAACACTCCCCGGTGAACACAGTCACAGACAAACGACGAACCAACAATGACAGACAGAAAAACCAGAACTTAAATACACACTAATCAAGGAAACAAGAGACAGGTGAGGAGGGAGGAGAAAACACAGGAGCACCAGGTGAACACAATCAGGAAAACAAGTAGAAGGGAACACACAGACAGGAAACCAAAGACAGATCTAAACAAGACACAACGCAGACAGATCGTGACACCACCTTTGCCTTAGTTTTTATTCTGCAGCCGAAAGGTCAAAGTGCCTCAGATGTATTCCAGCAGTGTGTGCCAGGTTACAGTGTGTCATTAATGTCCAATCTGAGGTGAATACAGACTATACAGTTTTACTACACAACCAGCTCCCGTCCTTCGTCATAAAACTGAACACTGAGGTATGCCAGATATGCTTTACTTAGACTTTACTGGACCATGTGAGGAGCTCACTTTGCCAAGGAAAAGTCAGTAGACGAGAAAAGTGACCATAACATAAACTGAAACGGTGTCTTGTTTCATTGCGGCCGATGGACCATCAGCACGTCGCTACATGTTAAAACCTGGGAGAAATGAAGTGGTTCCCCACATGTGAAGGCGGCACTCTGTTAGATAAACACCGCCTCGGACCAAAATAGACACCTGAGACACCGCAAATGATTTGTGTACCTGAAAAAACTGTATGCTTTACTCCTTGTTTGAAGTAGGGTCACCCGAGGCGGGTAAAAAACGAGTCCCTGCAGTTAACTCTGCGGCCCGAGAGATTTATGGTCACTAAAGAGTTTTAACATGTACATGCCAACATTTGAAGAGATCCCAAAACATGCTTCAAGTGGCTGACATCAGTCTCTGAAAAACACGCTCCTCCTGACCCGAGAGCTCAAACAAAGGGAAGACATCTACACATTTCCAATATAAAAATGTGGTCGTAATAAAGAGGATTATAATGCAGGTTACACGTTCAGAATTCAGATGTCTTCTATTATAACACCTAGCAATATGTCAACATAAGATTAGGAATAGTTTCCCAATCTTTAAAACACTTGTGCAAAATGAGAAACATCTCAAATTGTTCAAGACTTGTTAGGATCGTGGAAAAGGTAGGACACAAATGCAGCATTAAAAAAGCGGGTTTTAAGGGATAACAAAAAGCGAACTTTTTTTTACAAAAGCCGATGACAAAAAGAAAACAAACTTAAACTTAACATTGCCAAAACAGGGGAGCACGAGTAAGAATCCAGGATCAAAAACTTCAGGGAAAAACATGGAGCGGAGCGTGAAGGGAATTCAAACAATGAACCGATAGGGGGAAAGACTAAATACAGGGAGGGGTAATCACGGGACAAGAAACAGCTGGGCAGGGGAGGTAGAAACACAAGGGCAACAGGTGAACACAATTAGACAATCAGACACACCAGGGAAACTAACGACAGGAAGGAAGACAAGACTAAATACAGAGAGGGGTAATCACGGGACAAGAAACAGCTGGGCAGGGGAGGTAGAAACACAAGGGCAACAGGTGAACACAATTAGACAATCAGACACACCAGGGAAACTAACGACAGGAAGGAAGACAAGACTAAATACAGGGAGGGGTAATCACAGGACAAGAAACAGCTGGGCAGGGGAGGTAGAAACACAGGGGCAACAGGTGAACACAATCAGACAATCAGACACAGGAGGAAAAACACAGGAAGGAAGACAAGAGAGAGGGAGAACAGAATTACAGAATAACACCCAAGACCAAACTAAAAACGTGACATAACTTTAGGATCGTGACAAGACTGACTGTTTCCACCTACTCACTGCGTTAATACTGAGTCTATCAATCTCCTATTTGGCTTCGCTTCACATTTTCTAGAGTCACAATGTTAACAAACACTGCAGTATTTAGTGTCTTTCTCTCAATGCATTTATTAAATAGCTATAAAGGCATTATAGTGTTGAGTTTCACAGTCCTTTGGAAACAACACAGGAAATCCTATAAACATTTCTGACTTGTTGTTGTGGGAAATCATATGGTCAAAAGCTCTGGAACAACGACCTTAAATTGAGATTAAGATTGAAGTGAAGATCTACTGTGAATCCTCAAAGTTCACAGACTGAAGACGTGTCTCCTGAGAGTGTGACGCTCTGGGATACGCCAGAAAGAGGACCAGTATTAAGTCCAGTTCCCTCCGATGTCCTCGGGCTGCGCTGGCCTGAGAGAGGCCGAGTCTCAGAGAGAGGCCGAGTCTCCGAGGGTTGAGCACAAATAAACAAAAGACAGAAAAAAAGTAAATGAATTAAGAGAAAAATGTCTCTCAATGCCCCCCTGAAGGCATCAAGGAGCCAAGAGTACAACCACAGGAGAGGAGAGGAGGAGAGGAGAGGAGAGGAAAGGAAAGGAAAGGAGAGGAGAGGAAAGGAGAAGAGCAGAGGAGAGGAGAGGAGAAGAGAGGGAAGGAGAGGAGAGGAGAGGAGAGGAAAGGTGAGGAGAGGAGAGGAAAGGAGAGAAGAGGAGGAGAAGAGAGGAGAGGAAAGGAGGAGACGAGAGGAAATGAAAGGAAAGGAGAGGAAAGGAGAGGAGAGGAGATGAGAGGAAAGGAGAGGAGAGGAAAGGAAAGGAAATGAAAGGAGAGGAGAGGAGAGGGAAAGGAAAGGAGAGGAGAGGAAAGGAGAGGAACGGAGAGGAAAGGAGAGGAGAGGAAAGGAAAGGAAATGAGAGGAGAGGAGAGGAAAGGAGAGGAGAGGAAAGGAAAGGAGAGGAAAGGAGAGGAGAGGAGAGGAAAGGAAAGGAGAAGAGAGGAGAGGAAAGGAAAGGAAAGGAGAGGAAAGGAAAGGAGAGGAGAGGAAAGGAGAGGAAAGGAGAGGAGAGGAAGGAAAGGAGAGGAAAGGAGAGGAGAGGAGAGGAAGGAAAGGAGAGGAGAGGAAAGGAGAGGAACGGAGAGGAAAGGAGAGGAGAGGAAAGGAAAGGAAATGAGAGGAGAGGAGAGGAAAGGAGAGGAGAGGAAAGGAAAGGAGAGGAAGGAAAGGAGAGGAGAGGAGAGGAGAGGAAAGGAGAGAAGAGGAGAGGAAAGGAAAGGAGAAGAGAGGAGAGGAAGGAAAGGAAAGGAAAGGAGAGGAAAGGAAAGGAGAGGAGAGGAAAGGAGAGGAGAGTAAAGGAAAGGAAAGGAGAGGAAAGGATTGGAGAGATTTCCTTCACATTAAACATCAGCAAAGCTCTGGTCCAACCCTTCAAAGCAGATTGATCCTCTTCCTCAGTTTTGCACTAACTCTTTCCTCACACCCCCCTCCCCATTGTTGCAGTTGGACGGCTGAGTGCACACTTTGGAAAGAGACTCCCTCTCCCCGTTATTAATGTGGTCTCTCCATCTTCTCTCCAAATAAACGCTTCCCCACCTTCACACTTCAGAGAGGCTGAAACTGCCTCAGCAATAACAGAGTATCTGACAGGTCAGTGATGCACGTGTTATTAGGAGAAGAGGAACACCTTCATGATCTCACAAGTGCGTCATCCTCAGTCTGTGTTGGCACGGGGCGAAAGTACGAGTCAGTTCAATCTCATTTATTGCTGCAGGAACATGAGTGAACATCTCTGTTTCTCCTCTCCTCCATATCTTTTATCTATTCTTTAGGAAACAAAACTCCACTTTATTCAATCTTGCAGCCAAAGTGCTTTGAAGAGAAAAACCAAGAGACAAGACAACAAAAATCAGTATTTAGTAAGTAAAACTACATCAATAAACAACAAAATGTTAAAGTGCATAAAAGTCACTAGAATTAATAAGCATAAGAGATATCTTTCTCTACATTTCCCCCTGTGTCTCTTACTTCCTGTCCTTGTGTTTGGCCTCATCAGTTTCACCTGTGTCTCTTTGTACTTCCTGTCCTTGTGTTTGGCCTCATCAGTTTCACCTGTGTCTCTTTGTACTTCCTGTCCTTGTGTTTGGCCTCATCAGTTTCACCTGTGTCTCTTTGTACTTCCTGTCCTTGTGTTTGGCCTCATCAGTTTCACCTGTGTCTCTTTGTACTTCCTGTCCTTGTGTTTGGCCTCATCAGTTTCACCTGTGTCTCTTTGTACTTCCTGTCCTTGTGTTTGGCCTCATCAGTTTCACCTGTGTCTCTTTGTACTTCCTGTCCTTGTGTTTGGCCTCATCAGTTTCACCTGTGTCTCCTCATTGGTGTCAGCTTGAATCCTGCTTTTTGTTGGTTGGATTCTTTTTTTTGGGAAGTTGTAACTTGTCTGGACCGAGCATGGATTGAAGGTAGGATATATTATGTTAAAACTTCTTGTCTACTGTGTTTGGATCCACCCTGCTCCACAGATATGTTTAAAGGTGTATTTAAAAAGTGTCCCAACAACAATAGTTTAGCATCAGACCAAGCTAAATAGAGATTGAGAAATATGTGCTGTATTCTACCAGGTTTTATTCTATTCTTTCAACTTTCAGAAGCACCAATGGCAATTAAAATGGTATTCAAAGATTGAGTTGAAGTCCGGACACTGAAAGGAGCTGAGATGTTAGTTGAAGTTTAATTGATTGAGTATGAAACCTGAAAGCATTTGAAGTTTTAAAAGCAGACTAAATATAATTTGAAGAGTAAGAGGTTGATGTGGAAATGTTAAAGACAGTGTGTGCAGTGAAAGCTGTTTAAATAAAGTGTGTATGATCGGTGGAAGTTGTGTTAATCAACGGCGTAGCGGCCCGTCTACACAGCGGCGTGCGTTGAAAGCTTCATTCACTTTGAATGGGGTGACGTCACTTTTCGCCGAACTGCATTATGGGAAGCGGAGCTTTGCTGGCGTGGCTCGCTGCAAAAGTTGAGCAATGTTCAACTTTTGAACCCTCGGCAGAAGCGTCAGCCAATCGAATCATATGCCAGTACAAGCTCTAGCCAATCAAACCGCTGCTTGTGTGTCAGGGGCGGGAGATTCATGTAATTGGTTGTTGGTCGAGTTTTAGACACGCCCACCGGCAAGCTTCAACGCACGCCGCTGTGTGGATGGGCCGTGACAGTAGAGTGTGTTTGGTTGAAATTGAGGTAAAGTGTGGGTCGGACATAAACAGAAAGTGACCAATAACATTGTAATGGAATAAGTGTCTTGTTTCTATCCCTGAACAGTCGGAGGCTACTTTGATCCAGATCCTAAACTTTTTCTCTGCTGATAAACATCAGGGTGTTGAACTCTCGCTGACGTTCCTCTCAAATCTCCACGAATCATCTGTTTGGCTGTGGGTCAGGCATTAGCTCAGGCAGAAGGATTTTTCCCATGCATACTAATAATGTGTTCCTCGAAATCTCTCCTCCGGTTGATTCCAGGGAGCGCTGCAATGTGTTGGGTTTAACGAAGCTTCTTAATAAAGTGCAGGAAGTGGTTTTGACAACCTCACGCTTTTACAAAGTTTAGCATGAAAATGTGAGGCGTTGTGTTTCAACATGTCAAAGTGAAGTGGAGCAGACATGGAAAGATGATTTCTGCAGCCCAGTTTGCACGGAAAGCAGATGTTTGAGATGTTTTCTTTTCTTTGCTTGATCACCTGTTGATGCATCAAACTTTAAGGCAGAATCATGGAATGAAACCCTAGCTAGAGATACACTTTATATAAATCTCTGAGCATGAAGTGAGGTAGTTTGACATTGTATGAACCAGGGGTAGCCAACACGGTGCCCGCAACGTGAGTCGCCCGCAGGGGCAACGTGAGTCGCCCACGGGGCATGTTCTAAAAATAGCTCTCCAAGCAAATCCAAAATGTATAAAATACACAAAACAAAAAAGGAAATGTAATTAAAAGAATCTACCCTATGCATAAACGAAACCTAAATCATAGCGAACTCTATCTACTTACTACAACTCATATCTGTCTAACACCCCTCCTCCCCCACCCCCACAATGAATATCGACCAATCACGTTCTTGCTTGATTTGCGGGACCAGCGTTGCAGTCGGGAAGAAAAGCAATGTGGCTCCTCCCCGCTGATTTTCCTTCTGGCAGAATCTACACAACACATCAGACCCGTTGAACAGCCCACTTTACAAATATGTTTATTATTATTTTGTAACGCAAGCCGTCATCGCCACGGAGGATCACACAGCCTCTGTGAGCGAGCGAGACAGAGGGAGAGAGAGAGAGCTAGGGAGGGAGAGAGAGAGAGGGCTAGGGAGGGAGCTAGGGAGTGTTACGGTGTGTGTAGGAAGCAGGACCCAAATGCAGATTATAGTGCTAAAAATGACTCCTTTATTTCAAGGCTACATAATCACCAAGACAGAACAGAACACTCACCGCAGACCAGGTCATGACACAAGACGAACCGACAAAGACAGACAGAAAAACCAGAACTTAAATACACACAAGACTAATCACACAAACAAGACACAGGTGAGGAGGGAGGAGAAAACACAGGGACACCAGGTGAACACAATCGGGTAAATTAGACACACCAGGGAAACTGACAGGAATCACAGACAGATTACAACAGGCAGGAAACGGGGGGTGAACACTTTACAAAATAAAACAGGAAACTAAAGACAGAAACAGACAGACAAAACATAACACGGACAGATCGTGACAGGGAGAGCACACCTTTATCTATTTAATATAGATAAAGTAAGAAATCATTCCAATGTGTACTATAGGACAGTACAAAAACAGTTTAAAAGGGGAGTGATTAGTAAAATATGCATAGCGAAAAAGAAAGAATGCTAACTAGGTAACATAAGATAAGAATAAACAAGTTTAAATGATTTGTTATTGGTTGTGATCATATTCTAAAGATGGATTATTGAAAAGTATACAGCTCCCTTTCATCTGAGTGCTGAGAGCTGTTTCCATAAATTCACGTTGCTCTCAAAGTGCAGCAGATTGATGCATTTCACTTCAACATTTAAAAAAACATCTTCCCGGGGGTGCATGCCCCCGGACCCCCCTAGAGGAGGTGAGGTCCACCCCTAGAGGAGGTAAGGTCCACCCCTAGAGGAGGTGAAGTCCACCCCCGAATAAAGCAGGTTCAAATAATTAAATTGAATACATGTTCTTTCAGTAAACACTGCAAACGGGTCCCACAGACCCAAACAGCACACAAAGGTAAAAGGGAAGCATAGAATAATGTTAAAATGTGCTAAATATATACACTGCAAAAAACAAAAAAAGAGGAGTAAAAGTAGCCTAATGACCAGTGGTGACTGGTCATTAGGCACAGCCCAACCTAGTGTCAGCAGAAAGTATTCAAAATAATGATAATGCAACAAAAAAATATTAAATATATTTTAAGATCATGTTTAATCATAGAGCATGCGCCCCTTAAGCCCCGCCCCCCCGAGATCCCACTCGGCTCAGTAGAAAAATAAATCCAGATTCTGCTTTTAGTGCATTTTACAACTTTAAGGACCTAATGATTCTAATAAGGGCTATAAAATAGTTCATACGCGGTAGTTTAAAAAGTATCCGCTGATTTACAGACGTCTCTTTCCCCATGTTAGCCAATGGGGAAAAGTCTTTCTGTGCCAGTGACGTCACGGACTGATACGGAAGTGTAGTACCGCCGTTTGGACACCACGAATATATTCATCAGAGTCCGGCGCACTTCCTTGGGGCTTGTGTAGAACACTTGCGCTCCAACACATTGTACGTGATAGGTTAAGGGGCGGGACATCTTAAAGCTGTTAACCAATCACAACAGAGCCTGCCAGCTAACCAATCAGAGCAGCTCTGGTTTCAGACAGAGGGTGAAAAGAGGTACGTAGGGCAGTATGAGAAAAATAGAGCTTTTTGAACATATTCAGTACTTTTTTTAATTGTTCAGACATATATTTACAATCCTTTTACAAAACAATAAAAAAACATATCAATTAAATATTTTTCCCATATAAAAATGAATAACTTACAAAATACTTGTTTTCGGATAGTCAAGGTATAATGATTATCTACATGTACAAAGAACAACGATAAACAATTAAGGTGCACTCGATTGCCTAACTCCAAAAACCGAACTACATCAGTGATCATAACAAAATATAAACAATCCAATATATCAATTCATCGGTATATAACATAACAATAATTATAAAACTGATATGTGGGTCAGATTCAATGTATGTGCTCTTTTTAGCATTGATAGGCCTATTATAAGAAATAGGAATACAACATGTGAGTCAGCGCAGATTTAAACTGCACCAAACTTTTGAGAACAGAGGCTTTCAAATCTGACTGAAAATATACGACATAAGGAACATCAGCTTACAGTAAGTGCACTTTTGTCAACAAATTGCAGTTTGTTGCAGGACACAAATGTTGCGTTAGACTTGAGGTTGAAGTTAGTTGCCGCTCCAGGAGTTTTACCCTCTGAGTGAAAAGCTTTCATGTTTCTATCACAGCATTCCTGTGCAGGCAGAGCACACACCATGGAGGTGAGATTACCACTCTGCCAATGGTGAAGAAACGTAGTGAAATATGCACCAAATACAGGCTTTGAAGGTTTGGAAATGAAGTAAATGACAGAGCCGGAGGAAGGGGGTAATGTTGAGAAGAATATAAGATCATCTGAGATTGGAGTAGAACATGTGCGTTAGAAATTTAAGAAGATACAATTCAATATGTAGGTTTTTAAATATTAAAAAAGCTGAAATTCTCCGAGATTAACGTCAGGAATTTAGAAAAGGAATATCCGTGAAGTACACATGTCCATCGTAAATGGTTTATCATTAAATAAATTCTCTAAGAGTAAGATCAGAAATGTACAAGAAAACATTTTGTAATTTTTGGGGGAAAGTCACGAAACAACATTTTAAGATGTTTTCGTGTAAATGTACTTTTTTCTGAATATTACCCCCCGCCCCAGCTCTGTTTTCCTTGTATAAACATTGACCATAATACGCCCTGCTTCTACACATAAATTATAATTCCTCTATTAAAACACAAATTAATTTACAGTTTATTTACATAAGTCATCAAATCGTCTGCTGCCTTCAGGTGTATGTCTGTGTCTCTCTTTTTTTTTTTTTTTTAAATAAGCCCATATATACAAAATAGTGTGTTTCACTGTGCAAATCCTTACGGGACTAAGATAGAGTCTCTGTAGGAGGGGGGGGGGGGTGCGCTCATGTCCTGTTTATTTAAACCAGTGCAGGTAGTTTGTCTTGAGAGCGGGGAAACACATGTTGTTGCTGCAGGAGCCCCCGTAGCTGGGGGGGCAGGCGGAGCACGGGACGCCCACTTTGTAGGGAGCCTCTCCGATCCAATTCCCCCTGGAAGACACAGACAAGGAGGGTCAATAGAGTGGTGCAGGAACGAGTCCTAAAACCCGGAGGTGAGTCAGCATTTGACCACTTCCGGTTCCCTGGTCTCAGAGTCAACGGGTTTTTTGAACTAGATTTTGGAAAATAGCTGAACTAAGGTCTCTGGTTGACACATTGAAGAGACGGATCACGTTTTGTTCTACGACAGTAAATCCATCAGCAGTGACCCCACTGGTGATTTCTTAAGAGTGGGCGTGTCTGAAAAACGATGGTTGTTACCAAGTGGCTGAATAGGACTACAGAAGTCGTGGAGGACGTTGTACGTCATTGCGCCGAACACGTAAACACTCCTCTAAGTTAGTTTCTGTTCTGCTTGAAAGCAAGTCCCTGCCTCCTGCAAACGCTTCAACTCGTACCATGTATGTTTGAATAAGGATCTTAAGTTGGCGTGACGTTGAAGTCGTGCTGCTGGACTTGGCTGTAGTTCCTTTATAGCATAACGTTAGTTTCTGGCCATTAGATTTACGATTCGAACATTATATAATAGGGTAGACATGTGGAGATTATCCGGCTGAACAAAACATGCATTTATCGAAAGGTTTGCTTTCCACAGACCTTATAATTACAATACTCCAAAATCCCATTGCTTTTTTGTCGAGGGAACCAGCAGCTTACTTCAGGGTCGGCCAACAAAAATACGTCATCCCTGCACCGCTCTATTGCAGTGATCAACATCCTGTCTGAAATGGTGTAAAATGCAGGAGTTTGGGATGATTATTGTCAACTTTTAACAGGAAATATCAATATCTAGGATATTTAGTGGCTGAATTTCTATTTAAATCCAGTGACAGGCAAAGCTGTATTTGCTGATGAAGATCGTGTGAGATGATCAGGAACTGGAAAACATATAACCCTCAAAATGAGATTTAAATAATGTCATAAAGAGATTATTTGTCAAGAGCAGTAAGTCACTTTAAGAAGGAATTTAACTAAAATGTTTTTCCGTTTAATAGTTTATTTACTGATTATATTCTAGGTTAATTGTTTTGTCTAAAAATTATCTGAAAAAGGGGAATCCCAGTTTCTCAGAGTCTACGCTGATGTCTTTAAATGTCTTGTTATTCCATTTCAAAACCCCAAGATATCTCCAGACTTTAGAAGCTGAAAACTCAATTTTGTTCACATTTCCAATTGAAAACCTACTTTTATGGATAGTTTAAATATGTGGCGGTCATTTTTCTTTGCTCGACTAACTGTTTCTAATTGTGAGAAAATACGGAACTAGTAACCAGCTAACTTGACAGCTGAGGTTTCCTCTCACACAGTGACCTCTGCAGACTCTCAGACCTCAATAGCTCCTCAATGTCCTGAATACACTCTGACATGAGCTTCAGACCAGTGGGATTAGAGCACCGGGTCACATGTCAGTCACAAGTCCAATCGGGCTTTGATTCCTGGAATTTTCCGAGACTTTCTCCTGTGGTAATGCGGTGCCGGTTCACAGGCTTGTATCGAGGTTATCTGAATCCGCCGGAGACATGGGTGGCATTTCCCCGCTCGGCACAGAACAGAGGCGTCTGTGTCGGGATTAAAACTGCCGTCACTGGGTTCATTAGAATCACCTTACAGCGTGCATGAGATGTACTTACTTTGGTGAATAGTTGCAAACTAAATATGTCGCCCGTTTCCACACCGAGCCCCAGACGTTCATGTTGTGGCACGTGTGGACGGCACAGCCCACTTTGTTGGACGTTGCCCACACCATCTGAAAGAAATATGAAATAAATTAAAGTCATTGTTAGACCTAATCATAGTAAGGATGGGTAAAGGTCGATTTAGTCTGGGTTCAAGTATGTTTCAGTGCCATTTATTGGGATATTTATTATGATGATAATGTTTAATATCGTCCGGTGGCTGTGCTTGTTGTATACAAATTAAAGTATTTGATATACCAAATCATAAGGTGAGGACCTTCATACAGGAAGGTCCTCACATACGTTTAATTCCTCGTACGTGCCAACCTACCTGGTGATAAACCTGTTTCTGATACTGATTCTAAAAGAAGCTGTGTAGCTATTCAGTCTATTCAGTTTGGGTTCAAGTATGTTTGAGTGAGATTCATTGGGATATTGCACGATTCTTTTCTCATAATAATGGTGATAGGATTTGTTTAATATGGTCCCGTGGCTGTGCTTGTTGTGTGTACCTGTGTGTAGTGAGTACACATGGGTCCATAACATCTGAGGGGGCAGCGGGGGTTGCAGTCGCGGGGGTACGGGAAGGAGTAATCTTTGACCTCGTCGTACCACGGCTTCACCAGCTGGAGGATGGATCGATAGCTGCGAACACAAGACATGTTGCATAAAGTACAAGAAAACTGATGATACATGAAATAATACAGGCTGAGATTAAAATGTTGATCTGTGTCAATAAGACACCGAGTTGGATCTGTGATTCGTGCTTCACAAAAACTATTTTATCAATTGATGTGCCGATAATGTTTTGAATTAATCGATAATCACCATGAAATGTCAAATTACTGTCCAAGTGAGGGCCATCACAACTTCACAACTTCTCAGGGAGAGAAACATCAAATGTGTTGTTCTGGCCGAACGTCCACATTCCCAAAACCATTTGCATTGCAATGATTTATGACAACAAAACCCAGTAAACCCTATCATTAGAGAGGCTAGAATCTGAGAATATTAGAGTAGTTATTATCAAAAGTTGCAAATTACATTTCTGATAAATCTAATCCATAAATCAACTAATCATTTTAGCTCTATTTTCTTGTTTGTGTATGCTCCATCCAGTTTCTATAATGTATCACCATTGTTCTTTCAACAATGAGGCGTGTTCACACCGGAGTACTTTTTCCCGTTTAGTAACCCTTATTTTGCATTCACACCAAAAAGAGTACTTATGGCGCATTTCCACTGCAGCGGGTAGCCCCGTGTAAGCATCCTTAATCGTCCTCAAGCGGCCAGGCGAGTTTTTGGTGGCCTTTCCATATAGCGTAGCCCCGGCTAGCGGGTACTTTTCCCCTCTTTTTCCGGCCCCATAAAATCGTGGTTCTATCAGGCCAGGGCTGAACTAGTGACGTCAACACTCTCGACTGCTGATTGGTCAGAGAGAATCGTCACAAGATCGCGCGCGAGATCATCCCTAGCGTCGCATATATCTAGAAGCAAGCTTGCAGCATTTTTGTAAACGGAGGAGCTACAAAAATGGCAACGTCAAAGAAAAGCACACCGTGGTCGACCGAGGAGGTGACGACATTCCTACATCTCATTGGGGATGAGACAATCCAGTGGGAGCTCGACGGAACAACAAAGCCGATCGCCCCGCCTACACTGCGGTCCTAAACTGTAATGGAAATGCGCCACGGCCTTGGACGGCCAGCGAGGCAGCCCGAGGCCTGAGCGAGGACGCTTAGGGACGTTTAAACGGGGCTACCCCGCTGCAGTGGAAATGTGCCATTAGTGCCGGGAACTTTTACACCCATGTTCAGTCCCTGCTAGAGAGGTGGTACTCTGCTGGGGAGAAAAAGTACCAATTTCTATTGGCTGGGCGAATTGCAAACCACGCCCCGTAAAACTCTGAAAGTGGAAGCTGCCATAGTATTTGCTGCCATTAGCATTATTAGCATGAGCCCCGCACACCAACTGAGAGAGACTAACTTATGGCAACACAAAAGAAAACATGGGAGCGGTGGAGATGAGGAGGTGTCGGCGTTCTGGCGATTTACTCGGAAGGCTTCAGGAGAAGCTGCTGGGAGTCCCAGCAGCTTCTCCTGAAGCCAGTCTCCAACTCCGGGACTTCCGGCCGGGGACTCCGGGTGGCAGTATACGCCGTGAAGTGGTTTGCGGCCTGCCAGTAAACCCAAAGCAGAAGAAGAAGAAGTGACGTCAGCGGCTTCATTTGCGTAATCTTCCCTCAGGGAACTTATTCCGGTGTGAACGCGATCTCTACTTAGTTCCATGGGGGAACTAAGTGGCGGCACTAAGTACGGCAAAGTACTTGGTGTGAAAGCGGCTATTATAGAGTCTGCTAAATAAGTTAACACTCCTATTTAATTTTCTTGTTTGTTTACCGAAAGGTAGGCCCGTTTTTCTTAGATATCCAAACATGCTCTGCACTAACAAAAGCGTTACCTTGCTAACCTTTTCGAAGTATTGTTTCTACATTAGTATTAGTCGTTTTTCGAGGAAACATCCTTCCTACAGGGCTCTCTCTGCCAGTCGGAGTGAGCTGTTTTCCCTGGAGTGTCATGTTCTCAATATAATGTGAAAGTGCAGCAACACGTGAAGGTGCCCTGTGTTTCCAAATGGAAAGTCAAGACCCACTAAAGGGATGCTTCTTTGTCCTCAGGGGTCATGGCTGAAAACACAACGTGTGTTTATACGAAGGGTCACCGGAGCATTCCTCAGGCCGTCACCAGGTCACAGAGCAGGAACCTTTAGGAGGGGAGGCAGCGACCATGACAGAGAGAGAGAGTCCCAGCAGATGTGTGAAAGGGGGAGAGAGGGGTCAGAGGTCACTCACCGTCCTGTCCTCACTGAGAGGTTCTGACCCAGGAACCGGAGGAGGTGGGACGGGCCGTGCTCCCACAGGCAGGCGTGGGCCCAGTCCTCAGAGGTCTTCGCCAGGGTGTCGTCCCACACCTGAAGGTTCAAGGTTCAAGGCTTTTATTTTCATTCGTACATAGCTACAGTGTAGATATGACAATGAACATCTTAGGTCACAGGCTCCTCCAACAGTGCAACACAATAACACAGAAAGTCAGGTGTTTAACATTCTTATACAAGTGATAAATCATTTGTAAGTTGCAAAACACACCATCACACACACCATCACACACACTATCACACACAGCATCACACACAGCATCACACACACTATCACACACACTATCACACACACCATCAGATATCATCTCAGTGACATCTGAGACCACAGCTCTGTGAAGGTGTTGCCATGGCAGGACGCAAAAGTCATCCATCAAATCTGTTACATAAACTGTGAGTCCTCCACTGAACACACACACACACACACACACACACACACACAGGTAAATGGATACTTATCAACACACACTCACGTAGGTAATGTCACCTTAGCACTTGGTATGTATTGAACCACCTTACTAACTTTGTTGCGGCTACAGAGAATGGAGAGGCAGCCTAACGTCTTAAAGGAAATGGCTCAGTTGTTTTGTTTTAAAGTTAGCTGGAACATCCTTTCAAAGTAAAATGAGCTACTTTACACCATAATAGTGAAAACACAGCTCTCTGCAGACTGCATAAGCATCACAATCATTTTCTTGCAGATGCTCTGATTCATACTACTTTACACCACCACTTTTTTGTGTAGCTTAAAATGTAAGCTTTAGATGTACTCCTGTGAGCAGGCTGCTGGCACCATACATGACCCCTCTTCCCCTGGAAGTGACTACTCTGGTGGTCTCTCCTGCAGAGCACTCTGCTCCACAGCTCAACGCCAAGAAACTACCAGACATTTGTCACTTTACTTCCTTTCCAAACTGCAGCTATTAAATCTTCCTTTGACTAAGCATTTCTCCACTAGCAGAACATGCATAATAAAAACAGGAGGTCTACTATGTCATGTATTGTGATTTTGAAGGGTGTCCATTAGCAATGTTTGCTAAAGCTGCCCCATTTACGGTGTTGTGTGACAGTTGATCGATGGGGACGGTCCACGACACTATAAACATGTAACTACATTCAGAGGAAACACATGCACATTGATTACACATAAGTGAATCAAAGCTCCCACTTACCATGTACTCCATGTTGGCTGCGGGGGGAAACACCTTCCCTCTCACTTTGTTGTGGTAGTCAAGAATAGCGAGCATGTCATTCTGGCTGATAAAGCGCTTCCTCCGGCTCCTGGAGAAGCTGGAGGAGTCTGTCCCGGAGCTTTGAGCCGCGGAGGTGAAGTTATTCCCCGGCAGAGACCCTGAGGCTGCGGGGATGGTGCTGGACAATGCACTGGCACCATATGACATGCACAGAAGTATAAGGTCTACGGCGAATAACTGAGACTGCATGATGGATTGATGAAGCTGCAGAATATGGCGATCCGTGGAGTGATCTGCAAGGAAAGCACAAAGACACTCCTAAAGTTTTGTCGCAAATAACTTGCATAACAAAGCAGACTAAGCTCCAAATGCAGGACAGAAATATCGCCGCTCCTACCTTCTCTTGCAGCGGGACTTGTGCCTATGTTTCCCGGCTGTGTCCCCTCTGGAGCCCCGGTGCTGTGCTGCAGAGAGAGGAGGAGGAGGTTTTACGCTTTGCAGACTGTGAGTGCTTCAGGATCAGTCCTCTCTCAGGGTTTATATGCTCTGCAGAGGACAGGAAGTGCCTCAGAGGTAGAGCTCTGCCCCTCCTGTCACCTGAAACAGCAGATGGTGGGTTTTCATTCACTATATAAAAAACTGTACAATTTTGAGGCACTCTACTTGAGCTTTAATTGACATAGTTTGCTTTGGACTCAACTCCATGCATGTGATAACCTTGCAAATTCAGATAAATAAAACAAGATATAGTCAGCTTACTATTACACATGTATGCATAAATAATTATTCTGCAGAATTAGTAGGCCTACTTTAGGAACATTATAATCTAATGCTTTTATAGTTTTACTTCAGAAAGACCAGTATTTCCAAGTATAACGTCTGAATACCCCTCCACCTTTTTTCCTGACTCTTTCCTGGCAAATCTAGCTCAATTTCATCATGAGGATTGTGCAGCTGCAGGATATGGAAAGACACAATTTGATTATTAAAGTACACCAAAGTAGATAGAGCATGTTAAATGAATATTAAGGCCTTTATCAAAGCAAACCTTTATCAGTGTTTCTAGTGTGTGTGTGTGTGTGTGTGTGTGTGTGTGTGTGTGTGTGTGTGTGTGTGTGTGTGTGTGTGTGTGTGTGTGTGTGTGTGTGTGTGTGTGTGTGTGTGTGTGTGTGTGTGTGTGTGTGTGTGTGTGTGTGTGTGTGTGTGTGTGTGTGTGTGTGTGTGTGTGTGTGTGTGTGTGTGTGTGTGGTGTGTGTGTGTGTGTGTGTGTGTGTGTGTGTGTGTGTGTGTGTGTGTGTGTGTGTGTGTGTGTGTGTGTGTGTGTGTGTGTGTGTGTGTGTGTGTTGAGAACAGGTTTCTAACACCAATGAGTGTGTGAGCTGCTGTTTCTTTGTCCGTCTGTAAAGATTACACTTGTTCTGCTCAGCGAGGCTCCAGCTCAGGCTCCAGCTCAGGCTCCAGCGAGGCTCCAGCTGTGTGCAGAGCCAGAGAGGGAGAAGCCTCCGCAGGTCATCGTTTTCATTGGCACCTGGAGAACAAATTAAAGAAACGTGACGCAGGAACAATTTTCCTCCTCCTCTTCTTCCTCCTCCTCTCTTGTTGCCGGCACATTGGTGCTTTCCCAACACGATCTTCTTGGAAGTGATGGACTTCTCAGGTGCTGGAACTGGTGGTCGGGTTTATCACTCAGAAGTGGAAGAATGGCAAATAGTTCCCTCTAATTCACTCCATCCATACATTTCCGCTCCAGACTCAAAAAGAACATTCACAGATGGATATGTGTACCTCCTCTCCCTGATCCAGGGCTCTGCTTCACGCCAGCACAATGTGCCGAATTCATTCTTGTATTGAAGAGGGAAAGCATAATAGCTTTATAATGTAACCTGTAAAGCACAGCTGAAGAAAAGGAGACGCTCATACAACAACAATGAAAGATAAGAGATGAACGTAAATTAGGTAAGATTACCTAAAAAAACTCAGCTAAAGAAAAAGGAAAATCTGGAACGACGATCAGCTTTTAAGTGAAAAATAAGATGAAATTACCTACAATCGAGAAAGACCTGCTTTTTATCATATGTTACCTACAACCAATATATTTACTCAACAATATATTTAGACATGTTGTGATTCTGCTTTCTTTGTGTCCTGACACTGCACCCTCACATCTGCTCAGTATTTTTTACTCATCCTCTCATCTGGTATCAATATGGAGTCGGCTCTGCAGCCAGTTTCTGATGGACACGGTGCAGAGATCCTATCCACAGGTTTATAGCCATATTATTGTCCATATTATCCGATTAGCTAAACACCTGCTTTACAGCCTTTCACACTACGGAGTCTACGGAGACTTCCAATCCAAGACTAAACACTGAGTCAAAAGTTTGATTGTGGAAAACCAGAATTTAAAAGGATACTGTGCTCCAACTGTATCTCGCTCTCTCACACACACACACAAACACACACACACACACACACACACACACAGAGAGAGACAGACAGACACACACACACACACACACAGAGAGACAGACACACAGACACACACACACACAGAGACAGACACACAGACACACACACACACACACAGACACACACACACAGAGACAGACACACACACACAGAGACAGACACACAGACACACACACACACACACACACAAACTCTCACACACACACACACACACACACACACACACACACACACCACACACCACACACACACACACACACACACACACACACACACACACACACACACACACACACACACACACACACACACACACACACACACAGAGACAGACTCAGCCCAGATGATATTCCCTCACACTCAGAGAGCTGGTACTTGTTTGCACAGTGAACCCAGTGACATTGGAAAAGCATTATCATATTGTCAGCGTAATTAGGGCATTATTCGGGACGCTAGCTGCTCCGAAGGGCCTCGGGTCTGTTTGGGAAAGGCATTATTTTTCAGACAAAGCATTTATTTACCTACAATGAATTGTTCCAAGTTTCCCCCATGTTTCCCCCCTCTGCAGAGGCCTCTCGAAGCCCAGTGCTGGTGCCAGTGGAGAGAGAGAGGGCTGAGCGAAGGGGGAAAGAGAAGCAGAGTTGCATTAGTTATGATTCTACATGCGTCCAATCAAAGCAGAATTAATCAGAGAGTCAGCATCTGTTTTCATGCCGGCTAAAGTAAATGAGTGAATATTGGACAGTTTTTCACTGCAGATTTGGAGTTTCTTGTACTGCAGGACATTTCAGCAAGTGACTAAGTGATTCTGGATGTCTCCCCGCTCTGTCCACTCGTCCAGCAATCAAAGTGCACGCTGCACCGTGCACTCCACCCCGGGCTATTGTTACTGCGTTGGCAGAGAGCAGCGTGCAAGGGAAAGTCACTATCGACAGCATGTGAATGCATCACTGGGAAAAGGTTGAATGTGACATGAAGGAGCAAAAGCTTTAGCAGTAGGAAAGAAGAGACAGTTTATTCAAGTTTGCTCAACATTTTAGGGAATATTTGTCGTCCAGAATATCCTGGCACATAAACCACTGCATTTAGTAATCCAACTTTTCTTTGGATTGAACATGTGAACATTTTTGAATGGCTATTTCACATTGTTTGAAGTGAGGTTGTATGAGTAAACTAGCTTCTGTATAATACATCAACTATAGAGACGTACCTCAGAAAACCTCACTTTAAAACATACAAACTATCCCTTTAATTAGAGAGCAGCTTTGTTACCTTTGGACACAGTTAGGGTATCTCCCGCCCTTGTTTCCACTCGCTATGCTAACCCTAAGCTAACGAAAGCAGCTTCAATATATTCACATTTCACACACTTTCGGACCGTTGTTTTTTGTAACCAGCCGTGCCAAGTAATGCAACTTAAGCGTACTTATTACTTGCAAAATATGTCGTATACTGTATATTGTTGTATTTCTTTTAGAGGCAATTGTCCCGGGGCAGCTGGGAAGTTGTTATGTCATGACTTGGTTTTTGTTGGCTAAGAGGCTTAAAGAAAAAAGTGCCATTTCAAGAGTGGTTTACATTGGTCAGCAGCCCAGTCTCTAACTTCAAACTGCCCAGGCTGCTTTCTTCCACACACTGCTGTTACACATTGTATCAGTGGAATATGCAGTTACATAGCAAACACTGTATGTTTCACACAGTCTGCTAACCGACAGCGGGCGAAGGCTTGTTGACAGTGAGGAGTCCAGCGGGTGAGAAAGCTCCGACTCAGTGATTGTTACTCCTCCCTTATCCAAAGAGAACAGTAATTCAATCAATAAATACCTGCGACCGAATCAAAGACTGCCCTCGATGATCTTCCACCTCATTCCAAATTAAATTCCTCCTGTGTTTAGAGTGCATATACACAAAGGTGATAATAAAACATCAAATAATTCTTGTTTCGTAGAGTCCAATGCCAGCTGGTACTGTAATACAGTCGCTGAAAGATCACCCAATACAACCCGAAGCTGCATTGTCTTGTATTTGCAGAAGAGCACCTCCACAAACACGAGTCGGCATGTTTTCTGCTGTTGTCTAGATACAAGTCTGGCTGTTGTTTGGCTGAAACTAAGGCGACTTTGTCCCCAACCTCGGTCACAGGAAGGAAACGGACAATAAAAGACCGTTAACTCAAAGATAGTGAGAGAAACAGAGGCTCCGATTCAGCAGAATTTAAACATTTCATTATAATTCAAGTGGATAATTCCTAAAAGACTAAATTAGCAACTTTCTGCTGGAGAAACTTTATGCAAGAGCGATCCAAACAATCCTATCAAACATGATGTCAGCAGATTAAACACCCTTTTCCCCGAAACGCTGTTGAGAGTGTGGGAACAAACCTAAAGGATAACTGGAAGGGGGGCTCTTTTGGTTCAGGAATAAGTCGCTCGGTTTGCGTATCTATTTTTGACATGTTACATTCCTTTACCCCCAGATATTCTCACCCATCTATAAGACATTTACAACCATCTTTGATGCTCGGGCTTGTAAGAGTGCACAGAGACGGCGCTGTGGTCGCACTCAGACATTTCTCAAGAGGTTCAGATGTCAGCGGAGAGAGAGACAGGCAAACATGAAAATCCAGCAGCACCTAAAGTTAGAGCTCAGGCATTTTATGATGTATCTTCATGACAGCAGGTAACAAAAAATATCACCTGGAGCTCAGGATCGAGCTGCCAAAACCAAACTGGAGAGCTGTGACACCGCAATGTTTGAATGTAGAACAATATATACGTTAAAAAATAAAATAATAAATAATAATAAGTGTAAAAATGACTCTACTTTGAGCCCAGTTAGCTGTTAGCTCTTAGATGTGATGCTAAGCTAATTCCTCTAACAGCGCTGTTAAAAGCAAGCATTAAGTATTTTATCAAACTCTGGTGCATTTTGTTTGGGCGTTTGTGAACAGTAATCAGAGATGACTCAAGTAGAAGTACAGATACTCGTGTTTAAAAATACTTGTGAAAGTAGAAGTACTGACTAAACTTCTTTACTCAAGTGAAAGTAAAGAGGCTTTGAAGTGTACTTCAGTAAAAAGTACCCATAACTAGCAGCTGCTTTAAAGAGTACCTGACCTCCCTTTATATCAATAGAACAATAATGTCATTGTTAGCTAATGAATGTTTCCATGCTGAACAACGGCAACATGACAACGTTTCCATTGGTCCCTCTTCTTTAGAGAAGACCAGGAAGTGATGGATACACGGATCGTGTTCAAATCAATAGGCACGCAATGACTCTAAATGATAATGATCACGCATCAAACACACATTCAGACTAAAGGAACCAGCTGTTTGGAAAATGAGAGAAGTAGAAAGTACAGGTATTTGAGTTCAACATGTAAGAAGTAGAAAATACAGGTATTTGAGTTCAACATGTAAGAAGTAGAAAGTACAGGTATTTGAGTTCAACATGTAAGAAGTAGAAAGTACAGGTATTTGGGTTCAACATGTAAGAAGTAGAAAGTACAGGTATTTGAGTTCAACATGTAAGAAGTAGAAAGTACAGGTATTTGAGTTCAACATGTGAGAAGTAGAAAGTACAGGTATTTGTATTCAACATGTAAGAAGTAGAAAGTACAGGTATTTGAGTTCAACATGTAAGAAGTAGAAAGTACAGGTATTTGTATTCAACATGTAAGAAGTAGAAAGTACAGGTATTTGAGTTCAACATGTAAGAAGTAGAAAGTACAGGTATTTGTGTTCAACATGTAAGAAGTAGAAAGTACAGGTATTTGTATTCAACATGTAAGAAGTAGAAAGTACAGGTATTTGAGTTCAACATGTAAGAAGTAGAAAGTACAGGTATTTGAGTTCAACATGTAAGAAGTAGAAAGTACAGGTATTTGGGTTCAACATGTAAGAAGTAGAAAGTACAGGTATTTGAGTTCAACATGTAAGAAGTAGAAAGTACAGGTATTTGAGTTCAACATGTAAGAAGTAGAAAGTACAGGTATTTGTGTTCAACATGTAAGAAGTAGAAAGTACAGGTATTTGGGTTCAACATGTAAGAAGTAGAAAGTACAGGTATTTGGGTTCAACATGTAAGAAGTAGAAAGTACAGGTATTTGGGTTCAACATGTAAGAAGTAGAAAGTACAGGTATTTGGGTTCAACATGTAAGAAGTAGAAAGTACAGGTATTTGTGTTCAACATGTAAGTAGAAGGTACAGGTATTTGGGTTCAACATGTAAGAAGTAGAAAGTACAGGTATTTGGGTTCAACATGTAAGAAGTAGAAAGTACAGGTATTTGGGTTCAACATGTAAGAAGTAGAAAGTACAGGTATTTGTGTTCAACGTGTAAGTAGAAGGTACAGGTATTTGGGTTCAACATGTAAGAAGTAGAAAGTACAGGTATTTGGGTTCAACATGTAAGAAGTAGAAAGTACAGGTATTTGAGTTCAACATGTAAGAAGTAGAAAGTACAGGTATTTGAGTTCAACATGTAAGAAGTAGAAAGTACAGGTATTTGAGTTCAACATGTAAGTAGAAGGTACAGGTATTTGGGTTCAACATGTAAGAAGTAGAAAGTACAGGTATTTGGGTTCAACATGTAAGAAGTAGAAAGTACAGGTATTTGGGTTCAACATGTAAGAAGTAGAAAGTACAGGTATTTGGGTTCAACATGTAAGAAGTAGAAAGTACAGGTATTTGAGTTCAACAAGTAAGAAGTAGAAAGTACAGGTATTTGGGTTCAACATGTAAGAAGTAGAAAGTACAGGTATTTGTGTTCAACATGTAAGTAGAAGGTACAAGTATTTGGGTTCAACATGTAAGAAGTAGAAAGTACAGGTATTTGGGTTCAACATGTAAGAAGTAGAAAGTACAGGTATTTGTGTTCAACATGTGAGAAGTAGAAAGTACAGGTATTTGGGTTCAACATGTAAGAAGTAGAAAGTACAGGTATTTGAGTTCAAAATGTAAGAAGTAGAAAGTACAGGTATGTGTGTTCAACTGTAAGAAGTAGAAAGTACAGGTATTTGTGTTCAACATGTAAGAAGTAGAAAGTACAGGTATTTGTGTTCAACATGTAAGAAGTCAAAGTAAAAAGTCATCAGAAAAATAAGTAGTGGAGTAAAGTACACCAGAAACATGTTCTTAAGTACATAACAAAGTATTTGTACTCCACTACTTCCCACCTCTGGCAGTAATCATATTTAAGTGTGAACCAAAACACGTGGTTGTAGTCCGCTTCTGAGAGTTGATCTCAAACCAACACTAGTGCGGAGCGATTGCATTGAGAACATCATTCATATCAAGTATAAGAAGGGAACCAACATGCTGGGGATTATGGGCCGTCTGCACAGAGATTAGAGATCGCTACAGGGAAACGACGTTTTAAAATGAATAGAAGAGCATACTAAATCTGAGTTCAATCTTAATCAGCAAAAGAGAAATGCATGCTGGGTAGATGACTCCTCAGGGACTCAGTCATCAACAGAAACAACAGAAATATTAAACACATTAAACACTTCTGAGGTCGAGACAACCTAACCTGTTTCTTCGAATGCCTCTCTAATTGATGATGTTTCACAGCGGACCACTGAACCAGATCATAAACTATCTGTCAGTGATGGAAGTACTCATAAGGCCTTACTGTAAGTTACAGTTACTGAAAAAACATAAAGAACTGGATTCAAAGTCTACCTTTTTATCATTTTAGCTGAAGTGCTTTTATTCAGATGTGTTGTATGCAGACATCTCACAAAGCAAAGTTGTCAAATAAATACATTGGAGTAAAACGTTCCCTCTGAAATAGTGGATTAGAAGAAGAAAACATTCCTGTTGTCATCTTGCAATCTTCTGATTTATATAAATAATTATCACCGCAATAAACCGTATTTAATTTAGTCTAAATTTACATTATTTAATTTCATATTCTACTGACATGTATATAGACTTTTTGCACTACTTTTGATTTTCTATTTTATTATATATGTTGCATTGTGGGAGGAGCTCAGGTCAGACGAATTTCATCGCCATTTCTACCCTGTAGCTTTATGACAATACAACCTTGAATCTTCGACGACAGAAAGAAAATGCTCGAGCAAAGTGCATCACATTTGTAGTACCTAAGTTAAATACTGAAGTCCTTTCCCACGACTCTAAATTGGACCGAATGATTCCCCGTTTCTCTCAAAGAAGTGGACATTAAGACGAAGTGAAAGGAAAGCTGTGGGTGGTGCAACACTTGATCCTTGCTTGGCACCTGGTTGGAGCTTTTCTGAGTCTGGAGGACGGCGAGTTGCAGCGTTTGCGTCCAGAGTGCAGCGGTGACATCTGGTGAACCGTACCATTCATCCTTTAAAGAATATGCTAATTGTAATGAGGGATTATTTTTGATGTCAGCTTGATCCTATTAGAGAACCGTTGAAGCAGCGCACCTGCCAGAACACCGTACACAAACACAAGTGACACCATTGTTACCTTCATCTCACAGAGGAGATTTCTGTGTGTTTGGCACAGTATATCAGACGGATGTCACTGAAGCTTGTGTTGGAAGTTTTTCTGGACTTGCCAAACCAAGCAGCTCAAGCATGTTTCAAAATATTGTGCAGAGGGATGGAAATGAATGGTGGGGTTCTTCGAGTATCGCTGTAACGGTAAATCCAAAGCAGACCTGAAACAGAGTAAAAACAAAGTGATATTTGGATTCTCTTTTACTATTCTTCCGTAGTTGTCGTTGCCTCAATGATGATAGAAATCTGAGCCTCACAGTCCAAGGAGAGTTCAGACGACTATTTACTAAAACAGCTCTATCGCTGGGATTAAAACTGCTTCTCATAGATTTTGTGAGTAATAAAATATCGTAAAAGAAACCTTCAGATGTTCAGAATCAGACAGGGCTCTTGCGTGTTTATCTCACTTGAGTTTGGGTCATGACGTCGGAGGAGTAATCATCAATCTGTCTGCAGCCGGCTCTCGGCCAGGCCGTATTTACCATGCCATCAGTGTTTTTCTTGGATGCAGCTTATCAGAGAAGCTCGAGCTTTCTAGTGCTCTGTGTTCCCTGGATGTGATGGATTTTAAGTCAAGATGAAGTCTCTGGGAGTCCCCTTCTGGCCTCTAGTCTTCGCCATCTTACCGTTTGGCTTTGTGCAGATAAAGGAACTGGCAACAGTGTCTCATATTGAATATTTCCCAGATTCTGAGCTGGAAAGTTATAGAAAATCCCCGTTTTAGTGGTGGGATCCTCCCTCAGATCCTCCTCTCTCAGGCTGTTTTGGTGCAACCTCAGATGTGTTGCCTTTGTGAGGTTGAACCCCCTGCGGCAGGTGGCTTCCCTCGTAACAATTTACAGCCTGGTTCTTCTGGTTCAATGCAAACAATCGCGTTTTATGGGGCAAATACAGAGAGGTCGTGGTCCTTGGTTGCACCACCACGACAGAGAAACCTGGCTTCATTCATCCTGAGGTGCCTGAGAGGGAGTTTCTGCAAACATCCATGATATTATCCCCCTATGTGCACGCTCTACTGTACTGTACTGCATCTAGACACACTGTCAATAGAGTAAACCAGAGAGTAGACTGTTTTCCTGTTGTTTGGGTAGTACTAAAGTAAATGGCGTTTGCTGTCAGTAGTTGTGGTGACAGACGTCAACGGGCCGTGAAGTTGAGATAGTTAGCTTCTTAGCTTGTCTTTCTCTGTATCCTATAATACATGGCTTCCTTCTGGAGAAGTTTAATATTAATAACTTTACAAAAAGGCTGAATCATTTCCTGAAACGGCTGGGCACTTTTATAGGGCGCTATTTTCAGCTCTAATAAAACGAATGAGTATTCGATGCCCAGGAAGTCGCTTGGCACCACGTTTGTAGGCATGAGGAGAGTTTGGATCTACCAGAGATTGAGCAACAATCCTACGTATTAAATGAAACAGTTCTGCTCCCAATACACGGGGTAAATGAACAGACATTGACTTGAAAACTAACAGTAAAACATGCATCCTCTGGGTTTGTTAGCGCCCCCTCCTGATCGGGAATGTGCCCTGACAAACTCAACACAAAAGGACATTAAAAAATGGCTGATCAAACCATTTAAGAAGAAAAAAAGGGGTAACACAAACACCACTAAAACAGAACAGGACAATAGTCATCCAGTCTTAAATGTCAGCAAGAAACAAAAGCTCTAACAAACTATTATACATGAAAGAATTACATACAAATATCTAAACTTTGAATCCCCCCTGTGAAGGCAGATACTTGGTACAGTCTGATTGGTCACTTCCTGTATTTAAAGTCTCTTCTTCAGGTGTTTTGCTCCAGCAGAAGAGACACCCACATCCTCACCGGTCACTCAAAGTGAAATAGATATACTTAAACTTTAATTTATCTCCCAACAAAGTAAAGTGTGATTGTGCAGAACTTGTGCACGACCAATAGAAACTA
>CADEHL010001390.1:548121-576347 GCA_902827135.1 Harpagifer antarcticus
CAGTTCAAACTAAGCTGTATTTCTGTCATATTGACGTCTGGCAATTTGACAAAGTACAACAAGGGGCTTCCAGGAACCCAAAATATACACTATATGTAAACAAACATTTGTGATCATGATATATAGCGAACAATTGAACTTTATGAACATAGTATTTCACTATTTATGCACACAAATACAGTACAAGGATACAACTGTAAGACTTGTCTCTATATGATTCAAGCTAATGCAAATGCTTATGTATTTACCAACAATAGACAGACATGATGGCTGTAATAAATATCCTTCTAGCAAACTTGTTTCGGGATAAATGTGACTTTGGGAAAGTGGTTGCTCGTGAACAATCACCGCCAGAATCTGCAGCTTTGTGGATTTCTGGAGCGAGTTTAAGGTCATTGTTTAACTCTTAATTGGGTTGTTTTTAACTCTTGTAAGTCCACGTGCGTTTGCCTCGTTCACATTAAGCGTTAACGGTGTGAAACCCTCTGCATTAACGTGGGTCATGTTGTTATTCTGGCGCTCTGTTCCCATCAGCTTGCGTTGCACCTCCTCCTCGGTGTGTATTGTTATCGTTGGACGGGCGGCGGAGCAGCGCTGTTTCTCCGAGGTATTTCTCAGCACCGTTGTAATGACAAACCTTTCTGTGACCTCTGACCTTCAGGCAGACACACAGTAGCAGAGTGATGCCAGATGGAGGCAGTCTGTGGTCGAAAAAGACGTCGCTATCGCTCGAAATTCAGGTTTTAACTCCAGTAAAAACCATTTAGTTTATTTGTTTATAGTGTCATGGACAGTCTCCATTGATCAGCTGTTATAAAGAAAGGATGAAAGACACGTAGATACAGGCGAAAGGATAAATGAGACCAGTACAATGCAAACACAATCATGTGACATTGTGAGATTATTTCCCGCAACTTGCCTCAAACGGATTCTATTTAAAAAGCCGTTTCCATATTTCATTCTCACTCCTTTCAGGACTTAAAGCAGCGCCTGATTCTTCGCTTCTCCCCTCTGAAAGCTTTATAGCCTCTGTGAAAGTCATTGCAGTCATTGTGTGTTTGAGGACGGGTAGTTATCAAATGACTTCTCACCTAGTTACATCTCCTCCGTGCCAGGAACACAGTCTGTGAACTCTCCTTTCAAAACTCGGGCCAACAAGCGAACGTTAGGCCATCAATAAGAAAAACAGGTGTGTTCACATGTCAGGATGCTCTTCAGCTGCCATGTCTGAGAAGGAAGAGGAGGAAGAGGAGGAAGAGGAGGTGCCTCTGTCCCTGGTGACCTTTAGGAGGAAGAGACGTATCCAAAAAGGCTTTAGTCACCGGTAAAAAGTGATAATTCAATCTGCAGAGGTCACGTTTCCCTCATGTTTGGCTGGAGGAATCAGCGGGAACACGTGGTCTTCTTTGGGCTCGGATGCAGTTAGTGCAGTGGTTCTCAAACTTTCTCTGTCAGGCCCCCCCTTTGGAGAAAAAAAAAAGTCAACACAAATAGTCAGGCTCAGTGGCGGCGCCAGAGATTTCTTTTGGGGGTGCTGTGGGGTAGCTTGACGTTTCATAGAGGGTGCTCAAACATTTAGGGTTTCCCATTAATGTCCCGGGCGCTACAGAGGAACGTTCTACTGCAACACTCCCCACGCACACACACAGTGTACCCGCGGCTGTTACAATGAAGGCTCGATAATCAGCTCACGGTATATAGGTGTAAGCAGGGGTCAAGTGCTATTTTTATAGGTGGTGTGTGGACCTCACCTAGGGGGGTCCGGGGGCAAGCTCCCCCGGGAAGATTTTTAAATGTTGAAGTTAAAAGCATCAATCTGGTGCACTTTGAGAGCAACATGAGAGATCTATGGAAACCTCTCTCAACACAGAACTGGAAACAGATTTACTATTTCTTTATGGATATTTTACAAATCACTCCACTTTTAAACTTTATTCATTTTTTTAATGTCATATAGTATTTCATACCTGTTTTTAATTTAATTTTTGTATAACTATAATGATCATATAAACGTGTGCCTCGGAAATAATTGTTTACATTAATGATGACCAAAACGTTTGAGACCCATTGAGATAACACAGTCCTTTCGCTCACTGAGTCTCTCAGTCTGACAGGAGAGGACTCTCCTCCACTTCGTTGTTGAAAATACTCCTTATATCCGTTAGCGTAGCTCGCTAGCACACACACAGAGCCACACACACACAGAGCCGAGCTTTAATGAAACCCAGACATAATAGTACTGTACTGTATCATATTATTTTCTAATCAATAATTTTTCAAAATATGATTTTTTTTTTTTGAATAACCATTTTTCCTCCTGGTCTCTCGCGCCCCCCTGTCATGCCCCCCACTTTGAGAACCACTGAGTTAGTGTGAGGATGCATGTGCTCAACAAATCATGTAATCTTACCTACTTTTAAAACCCTTCAATGAGATCAGTATGCCTTTCTTTTTTAAAAAGCTTTCCCTCATGCACTCTTGTTACCAATGTTCCCGTGAATCAGACACCAGCTGGATTACTTTTATCTTCAGGGCGGGCGGAGGAGGTGAAACTGGGGATATGTTGTTGGTGAAAGTTGAAAAAGTGAAATATTTTTCTCTCTTTTTGGTAAAAGTTCTTATTTATGCTTAGTCTGTTAGTGTTAGATACTGTAAGAGTGACTAAGCAGCCAGTTTGCGTAGCTTAACCTGTCGAACTATAATGTTTACATTGCTGTTCATCTGTGGATGTTTAAAAAATGGATAAATCGTGAGTTTTAAGCCGTTGGATGACAGATGTTGTTACCTTTGGGTACAGCTAGGCTAACTGTTTCGGTTGTTTATGCTAAGCCAACTGCTAATTGCAATGCTTTTATATTTAAGTAACGGAAAATAGTATTAGTGTTTTGCAAAATATAATGTTGTCCCAGGCTCTGAAACTTTAGACTAGTTAGAAACAGTCTCAATGATCTCAGAATGATCTCAACATGACATTTTTTTAGAGGGCTTTAACTCGGATTAAACTAGTAAGGAGGTATGCTAATTATAAATATTGCTAATCATTTGATTTAAAATGATTTCATGCATTGTGAAGTAATTAGCCTGTATGCTAGCATGGCTAAAAATGGAAATGATCTGAGGAGCACTGCCCCACAAAATGTTGATATCTTCATGAGATCATTTAAAACATCCTTAAGGCTGCTTAATGATTCTCTTCCTTGCAGTGAGCCTTATAGCCTCATCATTTGGATTGATATCATCCTAAAAGCCTTTTCAAAAGTGTCCGTGTCCCACCATCAAGAAGTCCCTTTTTGAGCACTCACCACTCACATGAGCTGATGCTGTGGTGCAAAGCCTCGGAGAGTTCAGACACCACAGAATGTAAACCCAGGCTGAGTGTGCATAAATATCTCAATTTAGTATTCAGCTGCGTCCGAGTGGCGTCTGAGTGGGAATGCACAGGCTGCCGCTCGCTGTTTTCACTGGAAGACTTTGAGATTCAAATCCTCTCCAGCTGTGTGTGAGGTGGATTATTCAATAAAGATTTACATATGCTTTTCCATGCAGATGCTTCCAGGCTCTGAGATACTGACGGAAAGACTCCAACGCTGTCCATGGCGTGTTTGGCTTTTGTTTAAAGTAAATTGGGGATTTCCAGCCTTCCAAGTTGTATTGAGCTACTGTCGCTCTTTCTGGGGCTTTTAAGCATTTTTACAGACTGTAACATATTCATCATATGGAGTGAAGAAAACATTTGATGTAAAGCCAACAAAGTAGAGGCAGAAGAGAGTCTTTCTTCCATCACGCTCGTTTTGAACTGTCAGGAAGAAAGAAATTAAAATCTGTTCCAAACCAAGAGCTAGCACATCGCTTCTTGAGATGAAGATTTAAAGGTCCCATGTCACGGCCGTTTCTACAGATCAGAATTCCATTGTTGAGGTCTACTAGAATAGATTTACATTGTTCAATGTTCCAAACTCACATTGGTTTCTCACAGCATCTCTGTATAGTGTGTGTATTCACTCTCTGTCCTACACGGCTTGTTGGAGCTCCTGCCCCGCCTCCCTGTGAGCCCAGTGTGCTCTGATTGGTCGGGACGTTGCGAGACTCGCTGCTCAGTGAGCTGGCTTACTGGTGTGGTTTCCGGGTCGGCGATACAGCGAGAAACCCATCCTGAGCACACACACACTCACAGCCGAAGTCAAAACAAGAAGTGTGGCTTGATATTGAGGAAGAAAAAGGTTTATAACGCTGTGAGAATGAGTCTGCAGAGAGCGTTCCTCCGCCATCCCAACTCGTCTATTACCAGCGTTCAGGGAGCTCTATGCAAGTCAAATGTCCTTTCTGATGCACTACATGTACAGGTGTGAAGTAAAAGAAGCTTGTAGCCACGAAGAACAACAGGATGTGATAACGAAAGTGTCTTCTTGAGGGTATTTACCAATGTGGTGTTTTGAAGCGTTAAGCATGTTTGCTCGGCCTTCTCTTTCGAAAAGTGTGTCACCATTTTTGACTTTATAGCCAAACTTAGCGTAGGTTTAAAAGTGCCGAGTCCTCGATCAGAATACCTGTCGTTTCTGGGAATTCAAGGTTAATGGAAGAGCAGTGAGTCAGTTCTCTGAGCCTCCAGTCTGTCTCTCTCCAGTGTTTAGTGTCAGAGAGGTGACCCATGTCATCAAGAACAGGCTGAGGAAACACATTCCTGGAACCAGACCATATGTGGAGGAAACCATGGGTGGTAGTGACGTAAAACTCGCTCAAAGAACATACTATTGAGACCCCGGACAACACTCCCTTCTCCTCTCATCCCCTCGCAGGTTAGACGTATCTGGAGGCCTTTTAAGACACAAGATATTGCGCAATAAAGGATGGTTTGGGTTAGCTAACATGTGAGGAATATGAGGATTTGTTTGCTCAGTGCAATAACAGGTATCACTCGTTTCACTTCTGATTTAAGGAGACATTAAAACTGTCATATCAACGTTTTAATCTGGTGTTTTATGGGCCTGAGCTCCACAGATTCTGCAGCTTAACCTCTATCTACAGCTGCAGTGAAACCCATGGTTCAGATGTTGTAATTGCTGTGTCCTCCTTCACTTTAAAAGGCTTCTCATAAGGCGTGAGATATGGCTAGAGTGTCAGTATAAAACAAAGACTTCTGGGTTGTGCTATCTACTGAAATAAGCATGCTAACTGACTAGCTCCAGATGTAAGGATAGGAGATAGAGTAAAGTTACGTCCATGGTTTCTCTTTGTTTAATGGATTCCTTTCAAAGTGGCAGAAGGTGTTAAATAAAAGATGTTTGGGTTAGCTGACACGTGAGGAATATTAGTGCATGAGGATGTGTTGTCTGCTCGGGGAACTAAAACAGGATGTGTGTGAAACATTATTTATCTCAGCTTCACCGGTCGACAAGACAAATTATCATTCACGATTCATTTAGTTTTTTGGCCTTTTCCAGTAAGAATAATATTTTGAAAGCTGATACAGATGTTTTTTAGCATGCATGTTGACCACGAGAAGTGCTTCTCAAAACGTGCCCATGAGTGGTTATCTTCCCGCATGTGAGAGCGATTCCCCCCGGACGCGTCTGACGTAACTCTGCCAGTGTTATTGCAAAGAGCTAAGATGACGCAGCTTGGCACTGATGCTGCTGTAGTAAAGTATGTGCAACACACACACACACACACACACACACACACACACACACACACACACACACACACACACACACCAGGGCATGTTGTACAGTGAGAAAGAGAAGGATGGGGTTTGTTGGCATAAGTCCCTTAAGCTGAGGGATAGTAAAATAAACATTGACCTGCATCTTGTACTCACTACTGTGCAGGTTTAAGAGCACATGTGAGTGGTTTTGTTGGAGCCTAAACATACAAACAATCCCCTCCCTGACGTTATTCGGAAAATAGCTGGTTTCTGCCTCAGTGTGTCCTCTCTTTAATCTTTTTACTCTGCACAAAACATCATGAACTAATAAGTTGTTCTGTGCCATAACGTGTGAGCAGTTCTCATGTTGCTCCTTCTTGGCTACCTTACGATACGCCGCTCTATAAGCTGTGACTCGTGCAAATCTCACACTGACACGTTCCACCTGCTAAACGGCCTTCATGACATTTCCTGCAGTTTCATATTTACTATGATAATAACGATAAGGGGAGTTGATCACAGGTCAAGGCGGTGCTTGGTTCTCTGTCCAAGTCGATGCATTGCAGAAGTCATGGTGTCGGTATTGATTTAAAACCTCAGCTCAGAGCATCAGGTTGAATCAGTGCTTCGGTCCGGCTGTCATCGACTCAGAAACATTTCAAGGATCAAATCTTTTATTCCTCCCAAAAATCTGGGAACTGTTATCCATGCCTTCATCACCGCTCCTTAGATGAATGTACATCCTCACTCTCTCTCTAAAAACATCTCTTCTAGGATTTAGACCCCGGCTCAGATACCTCGTTTTTAGGAATGTTTTCAAGGTGTCATTATCAAAGCCATATTCTGTACAGGTGATTGTTTAAAGGTTTGCATGTAAGCTGCATACTGGAGTCTCATGTGTGATGGTTGGTGCAAAACCTTGATATATAATCCATAAGGAAGACTTCATGTTGCACATAGTCAATTAAAATGATTATTAGTTGAGGAAAAAGACAGATTCTGTTTGCATTGGTCAATATTAATACTCAATGAGGATGATAACAGATAAGGGATGAAATATTACATTTCTAAGAAGTAAAAAACCTTTTGAAAATTGTTTTAAAAAGTCTCGTTTTGACGCTTTTGCTGGTTAAAATAAAGCTTTAGAGCACACGTGTCAAACTCAAGGCCTGCGGGCCAAATCCGTCCCGTGGTGGATTTAATTTCGGCCCGCAGGATCATTTCTAATTACTATTAGATCTGGGCCCCCGGTATAGGGCGATGGTGGTGAAGTCCATAGGGGCTTCTTGCAACTGGAAGGTCACCAGTTCAAGTCCCGGAAAGACCAAGTGCTCCCCGGGCGCCGTACATAATGGCAGCCCACTGCTCCTAACACTAGGGTCAAATGCAGAGAAACCGCTTAGTTACATAGTACCTGTACTACGTAATGACAATAAGTTCAATCTTCATATTGCACGCACACCTTCACTCCATCCTGAGGGTCTCCTCAGCTCAGAGCCTGAGCCCAAACATTGATGACCTTGCACCCAAGATGAGATGCCAAGTATCTGAGCTAGCATCACAGAGCAGAACACTGAGTTCAAAGGATGCTTCCTTCTGCACTTTCTCTCTCACGACAACAGGGCATGTTTGGTTTCTCTTTGAGGGGAATAGTTTTGTTGAAGCTGTTGTTGGCCTGTGGGAAAATGTACTCATAAGAAATGACTCTGAGCTGCAGATAGAGCCGTAAGAAATGAATGCAACTGATTATTTAATGTTGTTTTTATAGGCAATCATTTAAGCTTTGTTAGTTCCAGGTTTAATATGTGCAATAAGTTCATTTCAATACGTTCTGCAATAAACATTGAACCAGTCCGGACCTCCACTAGCACCCATTTTTTTGGCCCACTGTGTATTTGAGTTTGACCCCCCTGCTTTAGAGAATATAAATATCATATCTGATCGTCTCATTCGCTGTTCTTGATAAAACAAGTTATTTCAGTGTATAAAATTAAATTAACACACATCATGATTATCTTTAACGTTGTGCACCTTCTTGTAACATAATGTCAGTTACTTTTAAGACATGGTTTGGATTTGGCGAATCGGAACAATTCACTCATTGCTTTCCATGAAGACATTTGGCGTCTTCTTTCCTCAGCGTGACCCCTCTTTGCTTTCGCTTGTTAGAAAGTGAAAGCAGGTTGTTGCTGGGCTCACGGTTATATTTAGAGTGCGCTGAGTGTAATGGAAATATAATTATCCAGCACAATACCTCATCCAACCCAAAATCCAAACAATGGTTACCCACATGTTCAGCCCGGACAAAGCCACCTTATGTTACCCTTTAGATGCCCAGGGTTCCCTTCTGCCCCACCGTGTGTTTCCTTTTTGTCTGTAGTGTTTGAGTCAAACCTCATTCAGTTAATCATGGGGTTTATTTTCGCTTTGGCATGCTCTCTGCAGTCTAGGTGAGCTTAAGGACACGAGACCTCTGATTTTAAAATCATTAAAATGCATGAATGCTCTTTCCAGCAAAAGCTCATATTCGAACGCCTTTTCATTCTTTCTTTGCTGCCAGTCAGAAGAAGAAGAAGTCGTCCCTCTCGCCCGTCAAATATCGATCTAAAATATACTTTAAAAGTTTGTGAAATTAGCCGGAAAACACCCAAATGTTACGAGAACAAGCCCATTCTCTAATTTCCATGATTCCTACTTCTTGCATTTCTATTTCACTTTGTTAATGGTTTTTTTTAAGTACTTTTCTTACACTTTGCTAGTGTATAAAGTGACTTGAAAGATGGGAAGAACATCAGGATATTTCTGTTTTGCTCAAGTTGGGAATATCGGCTCAATTTCCTTCTGGAACACACACACATTGCAGCGTTACGCTCCGATGTGTGCCGTTGAAGGCCAGTATGAATGCTTCTCTTCCTCCTTTACCAGCTGTGTTCTGCTTATTAAATACAGACATCTCACAGTATCGCATTTTCTAAATATCATCTCTGAGTGAGTTTCAGTTTCCACCGTGTTTAGGTCCAGCTGATGGTGCCAAATGCAATAATACAGCAGTGTGTGAAGGTATCACTTTCTGAGCGTCTGCATCTACAGTTGGTTGGTTCCACTGCAAATCCACATCAGTGCAAATGTTTGTTGGTACAGTGCTGCCATCCAGGAGAGGAGCCTCACACCGAACCTCCAGGAACATAAAGCCCCCGGCGAGGCCTCCGCTTCTCACCTCAAACGCCATGGCAATAAAACAGAGGATAACAGGGATCACTTCTGATTGATTTCAGGAGATATTTAAACTGTCATATCAACGTTTTAATCTCCATGTTGGTGTTTTATGGGCTCCACAGATTCTGCAGCTTAACCTCTATCTCCAGCTGCAGTGAAACCCATTGTTCAGATGTTGTATTTCAAGGTTAGAAGATAGAGTTACGTTTTGTCCTTGGTTTGTTTCTGGTTTATAGTTTGTTTCATGGATTAATTTAAAAGTGGCAGAACATTGCACCTTTTAAATGTCGTGAGAAAACGTCATAAAGATATTCTGAATGGCAATTAAAAGTCTTTGGATTAGTGTCTCCTTACATCCTGACTAGACAGCTACAGATGTCCAGCTTTGGACATACGTCACATGTCGTTGCTTTTGCTGTACGGCTTTTAATTTGTCCATGCTTCTCCATTGTGTCACTCTTAATTTAATATGTTTAAAGCTCAAATATGTTAGGCTGAATCAAGCTTGTACTCTTGCTGGTTTCCCAATGTTGCCGACCTTAGATTAAAAACATTGCGGCCCCACAGGGCTAGGCAAGTGTTTGTATTATTATCATCAAATATATATATGGTACAGCCTGACTCTCACAGGAACAGAAAGCCACATAGCGACATACTTACAGGTTTCCACCGACAGCTGGAGCAATATTTCCCAACATGTGATTGAGCCTATATCAGTTTCTACTAATAAAACCTGCGGTGTGGAGTTCACTGTCCTGACAGAGTTCTAGATTCTCAGTGAGAACTGGATCTGCTGAGTCTGGGGAAAATGAGAGGCAGGTGTGATGTCTGTCGGCACGTCGTCTTTTCATCATGAGTGAAAACTAGACGGTGTTGAGGCGACACTTCAAAGTAGCAGACTCTTTAAAGCAGTGGTCACCAACCTTTTTAAGCCCAAGATCACCGACCTCAGCCTAGGTGAAAGACGAGATCTACCTATTGCAGAATTGAGTGAAAAAGACGGCCCAGACAGTGCTTCCAATTTGAAAAGTGTGTGGGGGGCGGACCTCACCTCCTCTAGGGGGGTCCTCACCTCCTGTGCTCACCTCCTCTAGGTCCTCACCTCCTCTAAGCAAGGCAAGTCAAGTTTATTTATATAGCACCTTTCAACACCAGGCAATTCAAGGTGCTTTACAAAAATGAAAGACATTCAGACAAAGGCATTTAAAAACAGTAAAAGATAATAAAAGAAACATTAAAAGAAAAAGTACATGAATAAAAAGTTACAGTTTAAGATATGAATAGTTCACACAGAAGTTCCACTTTACTGATGAACACAACGGCTCAGTTTCAATTAAAAGCAGCGACAAAAAGATAGGGGGGTCCTCACCTCCTCTAGGTGCTCACCTCCTCTGGGTGCTCACCTCCTCTAGGTCCTCACCCTCCTCTAGGGGGGTGCTCACCTCCTCTAGGTGCTCACCTCCTCTAGGTGCTCACCTCCTCTAGGTCCTCACCCTCCTCTAGGGGGGTCCTCACCTCCTCTAGGGGGGTCCTCACCTCCTCTAGGTCCTCACCTCCTCTAGGTGCTCACCTCCTCTAGGTGCTCACCTCCTCTAGGTCCTCACCCTCCTCTAGGGGGGTCCTCACCTCCTCTAGGGGGGTCCTCACCTCCTCTAGGGGGGTCCTCACCTCCTCTAGGTCCTCACCTCCTCTAGGTGCTCACCTCCTCTAGGTCCTCACCTCCTCTAGGTCCTCACCCTCCTCTAGGGGGGTCCTCACCTCCTCTAGGTGCTCACCTCCTCTAGGTCCTCACCCTCCTCTAGGGGGGTCCTCACCTCCTCTAGGTGCTCACCTCCTCTAGGTCCTCACCTCCTCTAGGTCCTCACCCTCCTCTAGGGGGGTCCTCACCTCCTCTAGGTGCTCACCTCCTCTAGGTCCTCACCCTCCTCTAGGGGGGTGCTCACCTCCTCTAGGTGCTCACCTCCTCTATGTGCTCACCTCCTCTAGGTCCTCACCCTCCTCTAGGGGGGTCCTCACCTCCTCTAGGTCCTCACCCCCTCTAGGTGCTCACCTCCTCTAGGTGCTCACCTCCTCTAGGTCCTCACCCTCCTCTAGGGGGGTCCTCACCTCCTCTAGGTGCTCACCTCCTCTAGGGGGGTCCTCACCTCCTGTGCTCACCTCCTCTAGGTCCTCACCCTCCTCTAGGGGGGGTCCTCTATGACCTCTCTCAGCACCAGATGAAACAGAACTCTAAACAGATTTTCTTTTTCTTTAAGGATATTTTACAAATCGCTCTCCTTTCAAACTGTATTCTTGTTTTACTGCCATAAAGTATTTCATACCTGTTTTTCATGTATTCTCTTATTGTTTGTATAACTATAATGATCATATGAAGGTGTGCCGTGGAAATAATCCTTTGAATAATTTGTGACAAATAATAATAATAATGCATAACATTTCTTTATTAGAGCGCTTTTACAGGTGCTCAAAGCGCTTATAGACATTACACATATTAGACATGTAAGAGCCAGTACTGTGGACTTTACCCACAGGAGCAAATGCGGGTAAAGTGACGTCAATCAAGTGGCTCCTGCTAACGGCTCGATGACAGGTTTACAGTAAAAACGTATTTTTCAAACATTATTATTTTTATTTCTTTTTTAACGGTCCGCGATCTACCCGCACCTCACTGTGGATTGCGATCGACTGGTTGGCGACCACTGCTTTAAAGGCTGCTCTTTTCATTTATAAGATATATTAGCAGCTGTTAAGGCTTTAGATTCAACCACCATGCACTTCTTTATTCTCTCCCCATATCCCAAAACCTTCTTACATTAACTTCACTAACTAACTTCATTCAAAGCATTCATCCCATTCCCATCGATCCAAATTGCAACAAGCTAAATCTAATCTCCCTCTCGCGGCGCCACAGTTAGCACCATCTCCCCAGTCTTAGTTTGTTATAGATTGAGAGAAAGTGGAAAGAAGCCATCTCTCTCCTCTTGGCTGGTGTTAATGGGTTCAGGCTCCTCAGAGCTCTGTGATCCTCCATGGATACAGCCCTGACAATAAAAGCCTCTGCTGTTTTAATGCCTCTCTTTGTAACAGCTGAAGCCAAACGAGAAACTTTAAAAGGCCATTTTATTTTCAGTCGAGGCAGCATTTCTCTGAGATTGGCTTCGGGTAAACAAACACAGATGGATCTCTTTGTTTCTTAATGAATACTACCATGCAATTTTCCTCATCCCTCTCCCACAGATGCATTCACTTTGTCAAATGTTCCAGAGATGCTAAGTTTAGCGTTGACCTTTGAGCACAGAAACCCACTGACATGAGGGATCATTTCTCTGCCATTTCTTCCATTATGCCACCATGCAGCTCCAATTGAGTTTTTACAATTGATTTATGTTGCATGTGTTCTTGGACATGCAGAGAAACTAGTCTTTGGCAGAGGTGGGAGGTAGTGGAGTACAAATACTTCGTTACTGTTAAGTACATTTTTCTGGTATCAGTACTCGGGCCGCCCCTTGCAGACAGGCAAGGCAGGCAACTGCTTGGGGCCCCGGACCAGAAGGGGCCCCCCAAAGAAGCGCGCCCTACTATGCTGCTTCTTATCTTAAGTTTCGTTGCCTTGCTCCGCTCCGGGGGGGAAGTCTCTGCATGGTGATGAAAAGCTGGTTCGAGGGGCCCCCAGTGAATGTTTGCCTCGGGCCCCCACAAACTCTAGAATCGGCCCTGTCAGTACTTTACTCCACTACTTATTTTTCTGACGACTTTTTACTTTGAACTTCTTACATTTAACCGCAGCAAGGCTCTTAACTGGCACACGGACGTATGACCACATTTCCCCTGTTTTAGCTTCTCTCTACTGGCTGCCAATTTATTTAAGGATCCATTTTTAAATGATTTTATTTACTTTTAAATCCCTAAATGGCATGACCCCACCTTACTGAGCTGCTACAGCATTACACGCCGAACCGCCCTCTCAGGTCAGCAGACCAACTGCTCCTGAATGTGCTTAAAACCAGGTCAAAGCTCAGAGGGGGCCGTTGCTTCTCTGTAGCGGCTCCCAAACTGTGTAACGCTCTGCCCCTGGAGATCAGACAGGCCTCCACACTGCCTGCTTTCAAATCGCTTCTTAAAACCCACCTCTTCTCCTTAGCGTTTTAACATTTGGCGTTTCAACATCTTTCAGAGTGTTGCTTTTTTGCTTTTAAATTGTTTTTTACTTGTACTTGTTTTATGGTGTGTGAGCTGAGCTGTGTTACTTCTTTGTATGCTTTGTTTGATCTATTTGCCTGTACAGCACTTTGGTCTGGAGGTTTAAAGTGCTTTATAAATAAAGTTGTATTGTATTTTGAACACAAATACCTGTACTTTCTACTTCTTACATGTTGAACCCAAATACCTGTACTTTCTACTTCTTACATGTTGAACTCAAATACCTGTACTTTCTACTTCTTACATGTTGAACACAAATACCTGTACTTTCTACTTCTTACATGTTGAACTCAAATACCTGTACTTTCTACTTCTTACATGTTGAACTCAAATACCTGTACTTTCTACTTCTTACATGTTGAACTCAAATACCTGTACTTTCTACTTCTTACATGTTGAACTCAAATACCTGTACTTTCTACTTCTTACATGTTGAACTCAAATACCTGTACTTTCTACTTCTTACATGTTGAACTCAAATACCTGTACTTTCTACTTCTCTCATTTCCCAAGCAGCTGGTTCCTTTAGTCTGAATGTGTGTTTGATGCGTGATCATTATTCTTTAGAGTCATTGCGTGCCTATTGATTTGAACACGATCCGTGTATCCATCACTTCCTGGTCTTCTCTAAAGAAGAGGGACCAATGGAAACGTTGTCATGTTGCCGTTGTTCAGCATGGAAACATTCATTAGCTAACAATGACATTATTGTTCTATTAATATAAAGGGAGGTCAGGTACTCTTTAAAGCAGCTGCTAGCTATGGGTACTTTCTGCTGAAGTACACTTCAAAGCCTCTTTACTTGACTTGAGTAAAGAAGTTTAGTCAGTACTTCTACTTTCACCAGAGTATCTTTAAACACGAGTATCTGTACTTCCACTTGAGTAAAGTGTGAGTACTTTTGCCATCTCTAGTCTTTGGGCGGGTCTGTCACACCTCCCGTTCTCCTGTCATGATCTACACCTCTCAGGCATGTAAAGCCCTTTAATCCTAATTATTCTGTGAGCAAATATAATGAATGTTAACTACATACAGTATAAATATGAGCTCTCTCGGTTGCTTTGAATGCTACGAGGCTTGCTGGATTGTCCATCTTGAAACAAGTGTTTCTCATTATGTCGAGTATTGCGCTTGGCAGAAGGAAAGTGAAATCCCTGCCAGTGAGAAATCTGCTCTCCAGCTCTAGCTCTGAATACCCTATACAGCTTCACCTGTTATCCTGCTCTATCCTCCCAGATGATCCACTCAGGCAGCATGTTCCCCGGCCTTTGATACATCCTCAGAAGTAGGTTATGGTTGATAAAACGTGTTTCATGCATGTAAAGAAATCTAATGTTATGTGATTGCAAAAGTCGTTTTTTTGTTGTTTTTTGAAGAGTGATATATATTCCTCTCAGTTTCTGGTTTGTCCTCTACCCCTACTATGTGTCGGTAGTATTTGTATTTCACTTATTAAAAAGCATGCATGGATCACAAGGTAGAAATGTTAAGAAGGTCTAGCAATCACTCAATTCCTGCTGCATCAAAATAAGTCTATTAATCGGGTTTTTTACAATTGTTATAATGAAACAAAGTGCATTGGAAACACTGATGTAATAGTGACTTGTAATCACTCCGAGCCTCCAGCTGGTCTTGACCTGTACGATCCAGAGGTCATGCTCTTCTTCTCTGGCAGCCATCTTGGAAATAGCATGTTGGTTTGTAGCGGAGACCTGGAATTTGTGACACACTGACGAGAGTAGCTTTGACCCATCTCTGAAAATTGAACGACCCTTTGAAGATATGTGGATATTTAAAGACCTTAAGCCCCAGTTCAGAGGGTTGCACACAGGGGCGGACTGGGCCTGAAAATCAGCCCGGGACTCTCGACCGGCCCACCTCGGTACCGCAAGTAAATACTGCTAGTAAATTGTCAATGGGGGAGTGGCTAGTGATGTCCCGAACGTCCCGATGGCCAGTCCGCCACTGGTTTCACACCAGAACATGACCCTAAAACTCACAGTATTTCCACTCATAGAGGCAATAGCAAGTGCATTTGTTGCAGATCATCACATTGTTGTAGAAAATGTATTACTTGTAGGAGTCAGATTGCATTTTCGGATCATTGAAGACCCTCGGTCTCTTCCCAGCTGGACGTGCCTGGAACACCTCCCTAGGGAGGCGCCCAGGTGGCATCCTAACTAGGTGCCCGAACCACCTCAACTGGCTCCTTTCGACGCGAAGGAGGAGCGGCTCAACTCCGAGTCCCTCCCGGATGACTGAACTTCTCACCTTATCCCTAAGGGAGACGCCAGCCACCCTGTGGAGAAAACCCATCTCGGCCGCTTGTATCCGCGATCTGGTTCTTTGGGTCCTGACCCATCCTTCATGACCAGAGGTGAGGGTAGGAAGGGAAACGGCCCGGTAGACAGAGAGCTTTGCCTTCTGGCTCAGCTCTCTTTTCGTCACTACGGTGCGGTAAAGCGACTGCAGTACCGCTCCCGCTGCTCTGATTCTCCGGCCCATCTCACGCTCCATTGTTCCCTCACTCGAGAACAGTGAGGGAACAATGGAGCGTGAGATGGGCCGGAGAATCTTGAATTTGAATTTCTCTCTCTAAAAAACTAAGTCAGCAACAAATCATCTTTAAATGTGTCTGTGTTTGTCCATCTTGCATATTCAGCAATGCCATATCAGATTGGCCACATGGATTTAAACAAGAACACAGCTTGTAATTACCCGCCGGTCCAGATCTCATCTTGGTCTCCCACGAAAACACCAGAAAATGAAGAGTCAGCAGAACCCGATCACAGACTTTATTCAGACCACAGAGGCTTGAGTTCGGAATAAAGCTCAGAGCAAGGAAATGTTATTGAACGATCAAAACAGGGCATTGTTCAGGAGTTTAAATAATGTGATTAAAATATAAATGTTATTGTAATCACTGAGAATAAACAATGCTTTCCACCTGCAGACATGTCGTGGCCTCTTTCTGTGCAGCAATAGTCTACCGTCATGTTGTTCACCGCGTTGGTGAGAACTGAAGCGCACTGACAGATTATTCAAATCCCTAATAAGGTTTCTTTCTGCCGTGTTTTACTTCCCGAGGTGCCTTTGCAGCTCGTCGCTCAGCACCTGCAGCGTCTGTTTTCCATTGTTCCAGCTGTTGTGGTGCAAAGGAAAGATTTACACTTTGCCACATGGATGATTACACTCAGCTGCATTAGGTAATGGAGGTTCTTGAGTTGTGATGTGATTGGAGCAATATCTGTTATGAATCGAACTTGAAGTGTTATTCATGAAGCTATCAGCGGCCGCTATTCATTCTTTGTGTATTTACCTGTGTCTGTGCTACTTTGACTATTTGTGAGTATTTATGATGCATATAAGCAGCTAAATGTTTTTAGTCACTGATCAGGTTACTAAATGAAAGATAATATGCCATATATTCATCAGTAGGGGCTCTTTACCTACCAACTCTCTCAGAAGATTGCTCAGTTCAGCCTGAATTACGGCGGTTATTATACATCCCATTCTAGTGAGAGGTAATGCATGAGGTTTCAAATGTATGTAGAGAAGGCTGGGAGTTCCCCAAAACCAAGACCACTGCTGTAGCTTAAAGGCAGAACAATCTAAATGTGAATTACCTGCACTTTTATAATCAATTTGTTCATCTGCTATCTGTCAATATTCCTCATCTCTTTCCCTCGTCTTTAGCAGATCACACGTGTTTCTAACGCCTCTAATCCAGAAGCTTCCGGCCTCGTTGCCTGATGCGAGGTCATGGGAGAGGAAGTGTTTTCAGAGCGTGAGGTGAGCTCAGTATTTACATCAGGATGTGCGTTTGTATGGCGTCTCAGCAGGTGGAGCGACCTTCACTGACCTCCAGCAGCAGAACATCATGGAGGAAACATCAATCTGTGACGAATGGATGGCATGCTTTTTAACATCATTAATGCAGGCTGCAGCAATATGTTATTCTTTATTACCTCACTCCCAAGTGTGTGGAGGGCTACCTGTAATCAGAGATGGCAAAAGTACACCCAACCTTTACTCGAGTAGAAGTACAGATACTCATGTTTAAAAATACTCTGGTAAAAGTAGAAGTACTGACTAAACTTCTTTCCTCAAGTGAAAGTAAAGAACTTTGAAATGTACTTCAGTAAAAAGTACCCATAGCTAGCAGCTGCTTTAAAGAGTACCTGACCTCCCTTTATATTAATAGAACAATAATGTCATTGTTAGCTAATGAATGTTTCCATGCTGAACAACGGCAACATGACAACGTTTCCATTGGTCCCTCTTCTTTAGAGAAGACCAGGAAGTGATGGATACACGGATCGTGTTCAAATCAATAGGCACGCAATGACTCTAAAGAATAATGATCACGCATCAAACACACATTCAGACTAAAGGAGCCAGCTGTTTGGGAAATGAAGAATCCTGTTCTTCGACTTCTCCAGCGCCTTCAACACTATCCAGCCACACCTGCTAGCTGAGAAGCTGTCAGTGATGCAGGTGGATCACAGCATGGTGGCCTGGATCACAGACTACCTCACCAACAGACCTCAGTATGTCAGACTGCAGGGCAGCGTGTCTGATGTGCTGCTGAGCAACACCGGAGCCCCCCAGGGAACTGTGCTGTCACCATTCCTGTTCACCCTCTACACCTCCGACTTCCGCTTCAACTCCGGCTCATGCCACCTTCAAAAGTTCTCGGACGACTCCTCCATCGTCAGCTGCATCACAGATGACGATGAGGAGGAATACAGGACCCTGGTGGAGAACTTTGTAGGCTGGTGTGACGACAATCAACTCCAGCTCAACATCAGCAAGACTAAGGAAGCTGGTGGTGGACTTCAGGCGGAGCAGGAAGAGACCTCGGACCCCCCATCACCATCAAGGGGAAGGAGGTAGAGGTGGTGAGCAGCTACAAGTTCCTGGGAGTGCAGCTGAACAATAAACTGGACTGGACAGACAACACTGATGCTCTCCTCAGGAAGGGACAGAGCAAGCTGTTCTTCCTGAGGAGGCTCAGGTCCTTCAACGTATGCACGAGGCTGCTGGCAGACGTTCTACCAGTCTGTGGTGGCCAGTGTGCTCTTCTTTGCCGTGGCGTGCTGGGGGTGGAAAACACACACGCTAGGGACAAACCGTCAGGCTGAACAAGCTGGTAAGGAAGGCTAGCTCTGTAGTCGGAGTAAAGCTGGACAATCTGGAGGAGGTGGCGGAGGGAGGACGAGGAAGAAGCTCGACAGCATCCTAGAGAACCCCTCCCACCCACTCCATGCAGAGCTAGTGAAGATGAGGAGCACGTTCAGCCACAGACTCATCCCTCCACAACAACGCACCAAGCGCCTCGGGACAGTCCTTGTGCCTGTAGCCATCAGGCTGCACAACAAGGGGTTGAATATGAAAAATAAATCAAATTAAATCACTGGTCATAAATATACACCGTCTCCACAACCCATGTTAACTTGTCACTTTAACTTATTCCGCACTTTAGATTTTAGATGATGACAAAATATGTATATATGCTGACAGTTATTTTACTCTTATTTTTATTCATCTTCTATTTTCATAGTCTTTTATTATTACTATCATTATTTCCTTGATTTTATGTTATTTATTATTTATTTTAGATTGTATTGATCTGTGTGAATCTTTGCTGTACTGTTTTTTTTTTTTTTTTTTTTTTTTTCACGCTTACCCTGTTGCTGCTTTGTACAACTGAATTTCCTCTCGGGGATTAATAAAGGTTCATCTTATCTTATCTTATCTTAAATGAGAGAAGTAGAAAGTACAGGTATTTGAGTTCAACATGTAAGAAGTAGAAAGTACAGGTATTTGGGTTCAACATGTAAGAAGTAGAAAGTACAGGTATTTGAGTTCAACATGTAAGAAGTAGAAAGTACAGGTATTTGAGTTCAACATGTAAGAAGTAGAAAGTACAGGTATTTGAGTTCAACATGTAAGAAGTAAAAAGTACAGGTATTTGTGTTCAACATGTGAGAAGTAGAAAGTACAGGTATTTGAGTTCAACATGTGAGAAGTAGAAAGTACAGGTATTTGTGTTCAACATGTAAGAAGTCAAAGTAAAAAGTCGGAGTAAAGTACTGATACCAGAAAGATGTACTTAAGTACAGTAACGAAGTATTTGTACTCCACTACTTCCCACCTCTGCCTCTAACCCTTTATTATACGGAAAGTGACTCTGAAAGTTGCTCCTGAATGACACCGCCTCATAAGATCTTTAAAAGTTGTACAAATAATTCCTCCCGCCACCTGAGAGCTCCTCTGAGATCACTGTGGTCAATGTGTGTGTGAATGTGCGTGCCCAACACACACAGAACATCCATTAAAGCAATGGAGGTGTGTTTGCCTTGGCCACATCTGTCCACCGGAGGCTGAGATCTCTCTGCTGTATCATCTCTCTGCAGCCGTGTTGATGTAGGACAGCTTTAAGTATTTGAGGAGCACACACAGGGATGAATGGTGGCACAGGATTTCATCATAAAGCTGAGAAAGGGCGAGCTTGCAGGGGGTCGTTTTAACCGAAAAGTCAACACCATGAGACCCCCCCCCCCCCCTCTGTCAGATCTGCAAACAAAGAATCGGCTACTTTCTGGAAAGAACCGCTGGTTTTCTCAGAAGTGATTTGACGGTGCCAACAGGCTCTGGACATCTCCCTTCACGGAGACTGTAGTGTTGCCAACGTAACCACGAGAGGAAAATAACAGAGCGATGGAGGACTGCTGCAAAGAGCAGAGCAGCTGCTTCACTGAAGACGCTCGTTCACCCTGTCCTGTGTCCACATTACGTTATGCGGCTGTAGACACGGGGACATCTTCTCCATCTGTCTTCACCTGTCAGAGGGCAGGGAGGATTCGTTTTGCAGATGTGATGGAGGATGAAAGATGCTTCTCTACAACAGAGTTCCTTTACGCTCGACTTCTTTGTTCCTCTGGCCTCATCGCAGAAACCTATCTCAGTTTAGGATGACATTTAGAATTTATATCCTAACTATTATCCAATCTTTAGGAATGTAGCCGTCTAACACTTTGTTTTGAGAAGTTTAAAGTTGGGAAACAGAATGGCATAGGCATTTTAAAGTGAGGAATAAGATGAGGAACGACATAAACAAAATCCAATGAATGAAAGACTCCCTAAACGCTATGATGATTTATTCAGACCATGTAGAGATGTATATATCGGCTACCAGCTATGGAGGAGCATAATAAGAGTATGCATTGGGATAATAGGACAAGATCGGAGGTCTGAGATGGGACACAGGCGTGAGTTTGGGAACTGCTTCTACAATCTTTAGAAACTAGGGATGTGTGAAGGTAATAAGGCCCCAGATTACAGCTCGTGGTTTCCTTTCCTTTTCCTGAGGCAGCTGAAGAGACTCAACCTGCCGAAGACAATGATGGTGAACTCCAACACCTCCATCATGGAGTCCATCCTCACCTCCTACATCACCATCTGGTGCCGCAGCCAAGGATAAGGGCCGGCTGCAGCGGGTCAGAGAAGGTGATCGGCTGCAGTCTGCCGCCCCTCCACCACCTGCACGCCTCCAGGACCCTGAGGCGGGAAGATAGTGGCCGACCCCTCCCACCCTGGACACAAACTGTTCACCCCCCTCCCCTCTGGCAGGAGGCTGCGCTCCATCAGGACCAGAACCTCTCGCCACCTGAACAGTTTCTTCCCCTCTGCTACCGGCCCCCCCGCTGACACTTTACCTCGGCCACAACGCAGTCTCATATGCATTACAATGTGCATTCTGCTTACTGCACATATTCTATATTCTATAATTCACTGCACACTATTTCGCTGTAAATTACTGCTTTATGTGTTTGCTATTTAACTATTTTATTAGTGTCCTTAAAGATTTTTTGTTTTATATTAGATTTTTTGTTTTATATTAGATTTTTTGTTTTATATTAGATGTCTGCACCACGACATCAAGTCAAATCCCTCGTATGTGTGAACCCACCTGGCAATAAACCCGCTTCTGATTCTGATTCATCATCCCATCTTCCCTTGAATATGCAGCCCTCAGAAGTCTGTAGGAGTTTCCGTGCTCCTTCTCTCTCAGTGGAGAACAAGCCACATGAATCTGTGATGCGTGGGTTTCTGTTTACACACCATCACCTCCACCTTCATCATCTAAAAAAACACAGTTTCAATCCTGCAAGAAGTCCCTGGAAAACTCCCACAGGTCCAAATCATTTCCATGTCATTCGCCCATCATCACTCCACCACAAGCCTCCATCCTCCCCTCTGTGGGCATCTGCTGGGGGTTTCCGTGCACCTGCACCCCCCTCTGACGCAGGGAGAACTAAAGAGAAGAACAGTGTTCAGGGAAGAGAGAGGGGGAAGAGAGAGCGTCTGTGATGCTGAGCTCACTGGGATTTGTTTATTTGAATGGCAGCGAGGAAGGTGCGTTGGCTCCACCTCTCAGCCTCCACACGGGGGTTTGAAGACGCTCTAAATGGGAAAACAAATAATCCACCAGTGTCCACACATTTAAGAGTAGGCTGAAGACTTTCCTCTTTAGTGCAGCGTACACTTAGGGCTGGTTTTAAACTCCCTTTTGAACATCCTCTTGGACCCTTCCTTTTACGGAGTTGTAATTATTGTACGAACTGTATTTGTGTCATGTGTTCCCGTTTAGTGGTATGTTCACATTTATCTTGTCACTATATTCTCAGATACAGAATTAGTTGTTTTTACATTATCATTCATGTGTGTTGATTTGTGAAGCCCTCTGAGACAAATGTGGTTTGTGATAATGGGCGATATAAATACATTTGAATTGAATTGACTACGTGTAGAGAGTATAGGAGCTTTGGAGAGGTGACTCAGTGCCATATCATCATCTGGCTCCGCATCATTCACGTAGCACTTGTTGCATCAATGACAACTCACTGATGTAGTTTAAAACCTTAAAGGTCATGCTTTTCTGGTTCTGACCCGTCCCCTTGTGTTATGCAGCTTTTTCTGCCTGTGAACGCTCTGCAGAGTCACAACCCCTCAAAGTGCACCCTGTAGCGAGTAAACTCTAACACAGAGAAGACCTGTCTGCTGCCCCAGAACGCCTCGTTGGAGATCTTGCTGGGTGCAGTGACGTGCCCATACCCAAATGGACCCATTGGTCCAAATTGACCAATCCGCGGACACTCAATCTTTTCTCAGCTGCAGCTCCGCCGATTTCTCCTCCCTGACGGCGGGACGCGACGAGGCTGTGAGTCGGTGTGTGAGCACACCGACTCACAGCCAGGCTGCGGGTGTGTGTGTGTTTCGGGCAAGGTTTCGCTGTGTCTCGCTGTCTCGCAGACGGCCACTGGGAGGGGGTCCAACAAGCCGTGTAGGACAGAGAGTGAAGAACACAGAGATGCTGTGAGAAACCGATGTGAGTTTGGAACATTGCACAATATAAATCTATTCTAGTCGACCTCAACAAAGGAATTATGATCAGTAGAAATGGCCATGACATGGGACCTTTAAGTTCAGGGGGGTCTTTAAACTACTATGCATGCACCTGGAAGCTCACATCTACTGTCAGTAACACTTTGCATAATTCGAAACATTTAAAAGTCAAATAAAAGTAATATTCTTTCAGTTGCTTACAAATACTGAAACATAAAGCCAGAACACAATCAAAGGTCAACTTCATACTGTCTGATTACGCTTTCTTTATACATTTTCTTAAACATAAAAATGGTCTTACAGCCCTTTAAATCATTCGGCAAAGAATTCCACTTCTCTCCGCCAAGAGACACACATCTGCTTTAAAGTAGAACGTGATCCTTAACATTACATTTCCTCTATGATGCTCATCCTCTGAGCTCTGTATACTTTAAAGCTTGTAGTTAAATGCAGTCTTTAAACTGCCTACCCACCCTCTGTCCCTACATGGTGGTCATCATCAACGCTTCTCTGGCTTCTGGTATAGTCCCCACCAGCTTCAAACTGGCCTCAGTCACCCCCATACTCAAAAAACCTGGCCTGGACCCCGACGACCTCCAGAACCACCGGCCGATCTCCAACCTTCCCTTCCTCTGCAAAACTCTGGAAAGAGTGGTCGCCGGCCAACTCCATCTGTACATGTCCAACCATGAGCTCTATGAGCCCTTCCAATCCGGCTTCAGACAGCAACACAGCACTGAGACCGCCCTCATCAAGATCACCAACGATCTCCTCATTGCTGCTGACTCTGGCAGCCTCAGCATCCTCATCCTCCTGGACCTCTCTGCAGCATTTGACACCATCTCTCACAACATCCTCCTCACCCGCCTCTCAGACCTCCTGGGTGTCACTGGCACAGTGCTGTCCTGGTTGACTTCCTACCTTCACAACAGGAAACAGTTTGTCTCCATCAGTGGCTCAAACTCACCCCCGGCCCCAGTCCACCACGGTGTACCCCAGGGCTCTGTGCTTGGCCCCCTCCTGTTCACCATTTACATGCTCCCCCTCGGTCAGATCATCCGACATCATGGACTCAATTTCCACTGCTACGCTGATGATACCCAATTGTATCTCAGCACCACTCCATCCTCCCAGCTCCCCCCTCAGTCTCTCATCAACTGCCTGCATGACATCAAAACATGGATGTCTTCCAACTATCTCAAACTGAACAGCAGGAAAACAGAGCTCATGGTTGTGGCACCCAAGGCCCTGCTCCAGAAGGTTGGTGACTTCGTCCTTGAGGTTGACGGCTGCTCCATCTCCCCATCTCCTGAAGCCCGCAACCTGGGTGTCATCCTTGATTCCACCCTTTCCTTCCATTCCCACGTCAAGTCTGTGACCAAGTCGGCATTTTTCCATCTGAGGAACATTGCCAGACTCCGACCGTCACTCTCGGAGTCGGTTGCCGAAACCCTGGTGCATGCGTTTGTCACCACAACGCTTGGACTACTGCAATGGTGTCCTGTTCGGGGTTCCCAACAAAACCCTGGACAGGCTCCAGTATGTCCAAAACTGTGCTGCTAGGGTCCTCACACACACAAAGCCGTGGCAGCACATCACTCCCACCCTCATCCACCTACACTGGTTGCCGGTCAAGTCCCGCATCACCTACAAAATCCTCCTCCTTACCTACAAGTCCCTCCATGCCCTTGCCCCCCAGTACCTATCGGACATCCTTCACCCACATGCCCCACCCCGGAACCTGCGGTCCTCAGACTCCGGCCTGCTTACCACCCCCCGCACCAAAACTGCGAACCTTTGGGGACAGAGCCTTCAGCGTGGCAGCCCCCACCCTCTGGAACGCTCTCCCTGCGGAGATTCGCAACATCCCCACACTCGATGCCTTCAAAGGGGCCCTCAAGACCCATCTGTTTGCCAAGGCTTTCGGCCCCTAAATCGATCTGTTGTTTTGTCTGTCTGCCTTTTGTTTTGTTATGTTGTTTTTTGCCTATTACTTGTAAAGCGACCTTGGGTCCCTTGAAAGGCGCTATATAAATTCAAGTTATTATTATTATTATTACCTCCAAGTAAAACATTTGCATAATTGGAGTATTTTTCTTAAGTAGTACAATGTTTGATTGACTGAACACTGCCACCGAGAACACAGCACCTATGATGAAAACATGTCTGTGTTACTTATATCCAAAAAGCACATACAACATGATATGTCGTCTAAACCTCCTTGTTTGAGTTCCAGAAGACTGAGGGAAAAAGAAACACATTAAAACAAAAGGTTGAGTTAGTAATACAGCTTTAACAGCTTCAGATGTGGAGGATGTCCTCGCAGACAGTGAAATCAGTCATCTTTAGTAACGTGGCTTCAAAAATCCTTGGGAGGTGTTTTCCGAATCCCTTAATTATCTTCTTTCTGCATTTGGGGAGGTCACAATAACCTTTTGATGGATCGGGTGCAAGGAGGAGACTTGGAAGTGAGCAATTATCATAAATATTGGACGAAATCTCCCTTTTTAAAAGTCTGCTAATCAATCAAACCTGTCAGCAGCTTCTTCAAACACTTAACCCTCTGCTTGTTTTTCCTTTATTTAGTTCTGTTAAATAACATTTCATCTCCATGTCTCCTGCAGCCTGAGGAGAACCTGTTGGACGTGATCAGCTGAATATCGATCTGTCAGGATGAATCATTTCAAATACGTGATGGTGTCCTGATCCAGCAACAGCTTTCCATCTTCTGCTGGAAAACTCACTCTGACTCTGCAGCTGTAATCTGTATTTATGCAGCAGCTCACCAAGGAAATACATTTCTCTGAACGATTGTGTAAAGAGTATCAGCTTTTTAAAAAAGTACTTAAACACACATTTATCCCTGTGAATTATGGGATGAAGGGTTTTCTGCTTTTTATCACCATGTTGTTTGAGGAAACACTGCCCCCTAGTGGACACTTCTGTATATTTATTCCATAAAAAATGCATTTTTAAGAATGAATTTAAAAGCAGGTGCAGAATTAAAGGTGGGGTAAATAGTCAAATTTAGTGGCTAACAATGAACAATAACACTTGAATTGTAGGTCACTGACTTGCCTCTGAAATGCAGAGTGTATACCTTCTCACTTTATGTCTCAAACCAACACCCGTGTGATAAAACCCTGTATCTTAAATGATGTCATTTTGCTGCCATTTGCAGGCTTTCACTCTCAGAGCTAACACTGGAGTGACAGCTCGGCTCACATGTGGCTTTAACACGTGCACACGGGCATTTCTCTGACTGATACACTGCGCAGCCCCTGGCAACAAGTGTGTGTGTGTGTGTGTGTGTGTGTGTGTGTGTGTGTGTGTGTGTGTGTGTGCGTGTGCGTGTGTGTGTGTCTTCCACCTACCTTGCAGGTGTGATTCTTCTTTCTGATGTTTCCCTGTGAAACGCTTAAAAATACTTTACGACAGAGTCTGTGAAAAGATGCTGAGTTGGGAAGTTTTCCAACCTTTGACGTTTATTTTTTCAGCAGGTTGTCAGGGAGACAGACGTTTTATTTGGTTGAAAAGCATTCAGCTTTTGTTAAATGGAGTCTTACAGTAAACCTGCAGAGCTTAGTCAGAAGGTTACGCATAATGTTTGCTCACAGAAAGCAGTCTCAGCAGCAGCAAAAATGCACAACAATGAAATAGTAAATGATGGAGCACATATAGGACGAACTTATGATTGAAGATGACCACGCCTTCTTTTTGTGGAGTTCAGCCCATTTCTAAGAAGTTACAGGACGTTCTGATAATCTACTCGTTATGCTAACAAAGCATTGCAGACGTGTATCTCCTTTCTTCAGACATTCATGTGCTATTTATTTATATCTGTACCTCAATATTTGTTACATATTTATTTGACAGGGCAGATACAATTTGACAAACAAGCAGATAACATTAGATTCTTTAAATTATATGTTTTATATATATTTATATTTCTTTAATACATGACACTTGTATAGCGCTTTTCTAGAAACCCAGACGCTTCGTACTGCGACTGCTAACAACAATTCTCCTCTATCTGATTTAATTATATGGGTTGTAAAAAAACAAACTGCCAAGCTATAAGAGAAGACACTTCAACATATTTGTAATGTATTAATCAGACATTTTGGCAATGCCTAACAAAGATCTCCGTAAGATGGAAAGGTTGTCTGATCCTTTCCTTAGTTTAAATATTTGATCCAACACCAGCTGTTTTCATGTATTCATACCTTCTGACTTAGCATTCATTGCATACGCTGTGTTGTTTTGAAGCTGCAGATCAGAAATATATTGTACAGGTGGTCTCATCCTAGTCCCTTAATGACCTATGTGACATCAGGGTGATCTATTGGTGTGTAAAGCAGCAGTGAGGGTGCAGCGTCCAGCAGCACAGCCAATAAGAGAATACAGTTTGTTTTAATCAGAGTACTGAAGTCTGCAGAATGATCATACCCCTCTCTGCTCTTTTAACTCTACATCATGAAGTCAGAGTAATGTCCCTATGTGTCTACTTCCCAGTCCTAAAGCAGCTCCATCTCTTCTCCCTCAGAAGGACACAGTCAGCCTCCTCTTCATGTAGAGAAAGGCGAGGTACGCGGCCCCTCCCAGGACCCCGATGAGCATCGTGGTGCCGAGGATCATCGGAGCGTTCTTCCTCGCCACTTTGAACGCCACGGGAAGCACGGCGGAGATCAGGATGTTGTTGACGTGTCCGAGCACCCTCCTGAAGGCCGGCCGCTGAACCACTCGCTCGTAGTACGTCTCTAGATTTACCCGAGTCCCCTCGCCCCAAAACCGCTGGGACAGACCCAGGAACTTGAGGCGGTGCAGGGTGACGGCCAGAGAGACGTCGGCCATGCTGAAGAAGTCTCCGCACAGCCAGGAGGGACTGCCTTCCTCTGGGAGGGGAAATAAAGAGACGTGAGAGCAGCAGAAAGGACATGTGGACAGGTGGGAGATGTCTGCTGAGAGAAGAGGAGGAAAATCTATTTTGGGGAAAATATTACAGGCAATCATACACTTGTCAATGTCCATATTCTGTCCTTGTTTGCTTTGCTTTAGACAAGGGGAAAGAGAAGCTCGATAAGCATCATTGAGGTTGTTATTTCACTAACTTCCTCTGTTCGTGTCTGGAGATCAGGGGGGTCCAAACTACGGACCATTTTGAATCGGCCCTCACTCAGCAAATTCAAAAAGTATAATGACTTAAGTATAATAAACTTCTTCTTGTCTTATATTGTACTTCTTAAATATATATTATTTATTATAACGGAGGCGTGTGGTGCAGTGGGTTGTGCGTTGGTGTTGGGATCAGGAGGTCACAGGTTCAAACCCCACTGCAGTCAGCATGTCGTTGTGACCCTGAGACTCTTCACCCCAAAGTGCTCCTGTGGGGATCGTCCACAGTATTGAGTATGGAAGTCGCTTTGGATAAAAGCGTCTAACAAGTGACGTGTGATGTAATGTCTAGTACACAGTGTTCATGTGTTCATAGGCCCAATTTTCAAATAAATTCAGTCAATTAAAGTTGAAAACATGTTCTAATAAAAGTATTCACATAACAACCTTGAAATATTTCCTCTCAATCTGAAGCTTCTGTTTTAAGGAATGAGCAGAGAGCTGTTTTTTTCTTAAAGCATTTTCAAGTATCAAGAATCATTTACCATTGGATTGACTTTTCCAACTTATAACAGAACCTACGATACACCTCTAGCGAGCGGCCCAGCCCTTCGTATATCTTTCTGTATGTGGCCCTAAA
>CADEHL010001390.1:576447-593947 GCA_902827135.1 Harpagifer antarcticus
TCACGTCACCACCGCTAAGCTAAAGGTGGCTAAGTTGGGCTATAAAGGAACTACAGCACGGTCACACGACTTCACGTCACCACCGCTAAGTAAAAGGGGCTAATGTTGGGCTATAACAGGAACTACAGCACGGTCACATGACTTCACGTCACCACCGCTAAGTTAAAGGGGCTAATGTTGGGCTATAAAGGAACTACAGCATGGTCACATGACTTCACGTAACCACCGCTAAGCTAAAGGTGGCTAATGTTGGGCTATAAAGGAACTACAGCACGGTCACATGACTTCACGTCACCACCGCTAAGCTAAAGGAGGCTAAAGTTGGTCTTGGTGATGTTTAGTCGTCTCATTTAGACACTTGTTAGCCACCTCCGTTTTTAAATTCACCAGTGGGGTATTTAATGAAGTATTTTATGTCGTAGAACAAAATGTTAAAATCTCTTTGTGTTAACCACATACCTTCAGGATAACAACCCGAAACACATTCAGAAAACCATTGACTTCCAGACGAGGGAATAGGAAGTGCATTAATGCTGACTCATTTCAGTTTCTAGGACTCATTCCTGCACCACTCTAGACAGATCAAATCAAATCAAGTTTTATTTATATAGCACATTTAGAAACGATTTTTGGTCGAGCCAAAGTGCTGTACATATAATAAAAATAGCCTACAGTAGAGACACTTTACAACAGCACAGATTGTTCAGAATGTCAGTATGAGAAAAACGACACCCTCTATCCTTAGACCCTCTGTCCTTAGACCCTCTGTCCTTAGACCCTCACATCGTACAAGGAAACACTTCCAGAGAAAACCCACAGTTTAAAGGGAACATGGGAGAAACCTCAGGGAGAGCAACAGAGGAGGGATCCCTCTCCCAGGACAGACGTGCAATAGATGCCGTGTGTAAATCCAAGAGATAATACATTTCACAGCTTATAGACCGAATGTTAGGAAATGCATGTGTCTGTAATGAGAAGATGAATCCACGAGGATGTCAGCTACAATCCCTGAGGAAGCCATCAGGGAAGCAGCATGACGAGACCCAAGGCAGGACCGCAGAGACCGGTTCAGCCACGACCCGAACGTCCACGACTTAATCCAGAACTCAGGATCCAAGACACAGGACTACAGCAAGAGGATCAGCCTCGACTCCGGATCCCGGCGTAGATATAGATACAAAACAAGAAGAAAGATTTGGCTGGGTTAATCGGAACAAGGGAATACACAGACACAGACAGAGAGGGAAGAGGTCATTGGATAAAAGCTATTCTTGATAACCCTCTAGAAAGATCTCATGAACTTCCCACTCAATCTATCAAGACCCGAGCAGTTCTATTAGATATAGATAAGAAACAGAGATAGGAGTTGTATGTGTGTGTGTGTGTGTGTGTGTGTGTGTGTGTGTGTGTTTGATTTCCGTACTGGTCCCTCCTCCTATGGAGTTGTTTATGAAGTGGCGCCACACACCTTCCGTAAGTATGTCAAGTTTGTTCTTTTATGAAGTGATAAAATGTACAGTAGCAAATGTAACTGTAACTGTGGGAAGGCCTGCCAACCTTCAGACCATTATACCGTATATATATCCTCCTCATGTCTCATATTTAAGGACATGGTGTGGGGTAACACAACATTTATTGCTGACTGAATCAAATGGCACACACACACACTGAAGAATAACTGGCCACATGTGCCTCATGTTATCCGTATCAGTGACATTAATGGCCTGCGTCATTGCCAGCTAGTACATCAAAACGAACTAAAAATAATGGAGCTGATGCAATGAGCCGTGCATCATGAGTTAGACTTCCAACGACCCTCAGAGAAATCAAATTACAGTGTGTGCACGTAATCTTATGCTTACTTTCAACATGTAGTCATGCGAGTGAGCTGCCGGAGAGATGTCAAGGACGCAGAATACGAATCAATTATGTTCAAAATAAAAATACTTCTCGTCTGTTATACAGGGGACCAAATTCTTCAAACACTTATTATTCTTTTTGCCTATGTTAACATTAGCATTTAGCTTACTGCACCACTGTGCCTAAGTGCTACTAGGTTGGCTGTACACTCCTACTCTTGTAATTTAATTGTTGCACAGCCATTCCTGTCATCATGTATTGTTCAAAACTCAAAGTCCATTTGAAACTCAAAAGACAAACACATGACCAAAGGGGAGAAGATATTAAGGTAGCGGTAGCGGAGAAGGTCAGACAGGTATCGCCCCCCAATACCTGTCTGACCTTCTCCGCTACCACACTCCATCCCGGAAGCTAAGATCATCTGGACAGGATCTCCTCTCCACCCCCCGCACCAGGTTGCGGACTTTCGGTGACAGAGCCTTCAGTGTGGCATCCCCCACCCTCTGGAACTCTCTCCCCCCCGAAATCCGCAGCGCCCCAACCCTGGACAATTTCAAAAAAGCCCTCAAAACGCACCTTTTTACCAAGGTTTTCCCCACTGTATAGTTAGTTTAATAGGTTTATTTTTCCGCTTCTTCCACCCCCCACCCCCTTAACCTGTATGCCTCTTTTCCCCTACTCCCCCCCCCCCCTACCCGACTTGTAAAGCGACCTTGGGTTTCCTGAAAGGCGCTATAAAAATATTATATATTATTATTATTATTATTAAAGTGTATTATTCTGACAGACATACATCTCTCTTTAGTGTGACTAAAGAAGGTTTTGATGCACATTATGATATCATACTACATAACAGTAAATAGGAAGGCCAAAGATAACAATTGGAGAAGGAAGAACAACTAGAACTCAACCTTCTGTCTGCAGGTCCAGCAACAACATAAAGGTTTGATAGCGGAAAACAGTGTGAACTATCTTCAGGATATATTGTCAGATTTGTTGAAAGCTTTGTTCCTGGGGAGTAGAGGAGAAATCTCAGTGTGTAAATGTGAGTTTAGAGCCGGGTCCAGAGGATTGTGTTGCCCCAACATCACACCGTGTGTCTGTGGTGTGTGTAATCTCTGAGAGAGCAACACACACTTCTGCAGCTCCTGATTGTCTCCCTGGTTGATTGTGTGTGTGACTTCTGTTAATGAGAGTCAGTGGAGTGAGATGGATTTCTGAGATGTTCGGAAATAATGAGAGGAAGTGCATTTTCTGTTCAGTGAGCTTAATCCCTGAGGATTTGCTCAGTGTGTGTGTGTGCGTGTGTGTGTGTGTGTGTGTGTGTGTTTGTTTATCACCTGCTGTGTGATGACCTCAGACTCTCACCACCTGCCCTTTTCGGAGAGTTATAGATCAGCCTGTGTTTCAACATGAGAACAAAATAATCCCAACCTGAAGTCCATCATGGCCGATTTCATCGAAGGCGGGTCAACGACTTCTTTTTTCTCTGAATAGAGTGGAGCAGGAGTGAGTCCTAAACCCTGAAATCACAGCCACCGTCACCACCGCTAAGTTAAAGGTGGCTAATGTTGGGCTATAAAGGAACTACAGCACGGTCACATGACTTCACGTCACCACCGCTAAGCTAAAGGAGGCTAATGTTGGGCTATAAAGGAACTACAGCACGGTCACATGACTTCACGTCACCACCGCTAAGCTAAAGGGAAGCTAATGTTAGGCTATAAAGGAACTACAGCACGGTCACATGACTTCACGTCACCACCGCTAAGCTAAAGGAGGCTAATGTTGGGCTATAAAGGAACTACAGCACGGTCACATGACTTCACGTCACCACCGCTAAGATAAAGGAGGCTAATGTTGGGCTATAGAGGAACTACAGCACGGTCACATGACTTCACCACAGCTAAGCTAAAGGTGGCTAATGTTGGGCTATAAAGGAACTACAGCACGGTCACATGACTTCACGTCACCACCGCTAAGCTAAAGGAGGCTAATGTTGGGCTATAAAGGAACTACAGCACGGTCACATGACTCACGTCACCACCGCTAAGCTAAAGGAGGCTAATGTTGGGCTATAAAGGAACTACAGCACGGTCACATGACTTCACCACAGCTAAGCTAAAGGTGGCTAATGTTGGGCTATAAAGGAACTACAGCACGGTCACATGACTTCACGTCACCACCGCTAAGCTAAAGGAGGCTAATGTTGGGCTATAAAGGAACTACAGCACGGTCACATGACTTCACGTCACCACCGCTAAGCTAAAGGCGGCTAATGTTGGGCTATAGAGGAACTACAGCACGGTCACATGACTTCACCACAGCTAAGCTAAAGGTGGCTAATGTTGGGCTATAAAGGAACTACAGCACGGTCACATGACTTCACGTCACCACCGCTAAGCTAAAGGAGGCTAATGTTGGGCTATAAAGGAACTACAGCACGGTCACATGACTTCACGTCACCACCGCTAAGCTAAAGGAGGCTAATGTTGGGCTATAAAGGAACTACAGAACGGTCACATGACTTCATGTCACCGTGTGTGTGTGTGTGTGTGTGTGTGTAATAATAATAATAATTCATTTATTGTATATAGGCGCCTATGAAGGCTCTAGACCCCATGGTGGTTAAACGGAACCGTGTGTGTGTGTGTGTGTGTGTGTGTGTGTGTGTGATATCCTCCTGTCCTGAGTATTTCCTGTGGCGTGACAAAACATTACGTAAAATCCCAAACGTGTCTGGGCATTTTATAATTAATTGATGTCACTTTATAGACTGAAAATAATATTCTTTGCCTGTAAAATATTAATTATTTGACATCTTTCCTTTTCTTTCTTACTCGCAGTGCATTGAAAGCTCTGTAAAGTGCTACAGTGGGTGGAAGACAATGATAGCAACTACATATTTCAGATGTTCTAATGCACAGAGTGTCATCTCACAGCGTGTTTAAACTCTAGTTAAAGTGTGCCCGGCTAAATCTGTGCAGCCGCTCTGATTGGCTAGCTAGGCCGCTCTCACTCCAGATGTTCAAGGATTGGATTATGGCTTTATCACTTCTCTTGTTGACTCAGAGTATTGCTTTTCCACACAGAGAGGCATGCACAGATGATCACCCTGCGTGTGATGCAATTATGCTTTTTCTTTAGGATTTGTAAAAGTAAATCTGTAAACACGGCTTTGCAATGAGCATACTGTATCTATCAGTGTCACTGTCGAGTCATTTTAATGCAAAAATGTAAGAAAATGCTGTTTTTAGCCTCTCAAATGGGACGTCGTGCTGCTTTTCTCTATTTCACATTATTTTAAAGTGAATATTTTGGGTTTTTACCTGAAAAAACAAGACAATTAGAGAAACATCATGTTGGATTTTGAGACATTTTATAGAACAAAACTATGAATCCTGAATATAATCAGCTGATTAATTCAATATAATGATTAGTTGCAGCCTTAGTGAGCAGCTGCAGTTGTTGATAGTGAGAACATATTGTGAAAATGTTTTTTATAATACTTTTTTCCACAATTACTTTTCCGTTGAGCTCATCAAACGGCCATAAAAGACAGATAGTACAACGGTTGCATCACCATTCATTGAATCCTAATGCTGCTGTTGGCTTTGCACTGGACAGGAAATTGATGGTGTGTGTGTGTGTGTGTGTGTGTGTGTGTGTGTGTGTGTGTGTGTGTGTGTGTGTGTGTGTGTGTGTGTGTTTGCAGTGGGGTGAATAACGGCAGGAGATTGGAGGAGAGAGAGCACAGACCATAATTAAAACTATTCCTTAAGCTCAAGTGGTTGCCAGGCGATGTGACCTTTTACTCGCGCAGGTTCAGTGTTGAATGTTGAGCCTTGTAGTTAAATGAGAGGCGGCGTGGAGTGTGTGTGTGTGTGTGTGTGTGTGTGTGTGTGTGTGTGTGTGTGTGTGTGTGTGTATGTATGTGTGTGTGTGTGTGTTTCTCCTAGTTTTCAGCCAACCTTTTCCAGTGTATTCCCTCTGCCAGAGCAGAGCTGACTTAAATGATGTTCTTGTGTGTGTGTGTTTCACGTGTGTTTATGTGCATTCGGTGGGCTGTTGGTGTGTGTGTGTGATTTTTAATGAACACACACCAGATGCACGCTTGGACAGCTTGCTTCGAGTGTCTCTGGTGGTTTCCGTGGTTACTGCCTCACCGCCGTCATCACGCTGTCAGCCATTTGTTGATTTTCTTTATGAAGTAGTGAAGAGGCGTTGTTGGTTTTTACCGTTGTGTTTGTTCACCCTCAGTGACGTGTCTGCTTCCAGATTTACTAAAGATTTACTGTGTGTGTGTGTGTGTGTGTGTGTGTGTGTGTGTGTGTGTGTGTGTGTGTGTGTGTGTGTGTGTGTGTGTGTGTGTGTGTGTGTGTGTGTGTATGTGCTGTCAGAGATGCAACACTGCAGTCACCTCAGCGTGTCCTTAATTCACACACACTCCCAGCGGGGCTCATTAAGGCTTGTCCCTCTAATGGTGCTTCTCAACTTCCATGCAGACTGTGTGTGTGTGTGTGTGTGTGTGTGTGTGTGTGTGTGTGTGTGTGGTGTGTGTGTGTGTGTGTGTGTGTGTGTGTGTCTGAATGTGTTTATGTTGGCATTGTGTGACGCTGCAGTGGATTTATTTGAAAATTGGACGTATTAACACATGAATACTGTGTAATATATGTGAACATATATATTTAAGAAGTACAATATAAGCAGAAGTGTATTAGACTTAAAGGTGTGGTGTGTAATTCACTTCAGAAACACTTTGTTATATTCCATGGACTGCTCTTAACATCCCGATAGCAATAAATATATTAAAAAATATCATCTGTGGAAGCCGTGGCGCTGTAGAAAGCACGACCAATCATCTGAGCCGGCTAAAGTAACTGGATGGCCTACCTGCCTGTCAGCCTTCCATCGGGGCACAGACTTATCTCGTGCCCTCATTGGTCATGTGTGTGTTGGAGGAGGGGCTCTGTGAGGAAGTGGCAGATCTTTTCCGGTTGTGTATTTTCAAATTCTAGCGCACTCGAGCTGCTTCCTCCATTCTTACCTACCCCACCTTTAAGTCATTATACCTTTTGAATTGGCTGAGGGCCGATTCAAAATGGGTCGCATTTGTCTTAAAACGGTAAAATCCCAGTCAGTCCTCAAACCCTCCCAGATACCACCTCTCTGTCCTCCTGCATGGTGTTCTCGTCCCTCCTCCCCCTCCGTGTCTTTATCTGTCTCAGCTGTGGCCATGTTTCACTGCTGGTGTTGACATAAAGAGCAGCGAGAAGACTCTGAATCCCTGCCTCTGCCCTTCAGCGTGAGAATTGAAAGTTAAGCCAAATGAAAAAGGTTTTTAATTTGCTTTTAAGGTAGGTACATAACAATCAACAAACACTAATAACATTGCATCATCTCTATCACACACACAATGATAAAACATGATTTAAGTACAGGTCAATACAATAATACATAGTACAGTTAAAATATAATATATGACAATACAGTTCAAATTGAAAAACTCAGATTACAGTGTAATTAATGTCTGGTTGCTTAATATCACACACACACACACACACACACACACCTGTATCCTCATGCCCCTGGATGCAGGCCAGGTGAAGAGTGGGAGATTAGGTCTGGTTGTAATCCACAGCCAGAAAACTCGGAAGACTTTAAGGGGATTTTTTCTAATCAAAAGGGATTTTACTCATTCTTCTTCCCAGAAATCAACTCTGTTTTGGAGCTAAACTTCAATCCGTCTCGACCCAATCTACTCTATCAGTCCGATGATTCAGAGGCTGCCGTTTAGTCAACAAGAAAGACTTCAACTCTCCATCATAATCACAGTGTCATTCGCCTTTAATGCATTCTCAACGTAGTTCGTCCTGGATTACAGTTCCTGTTTTCACTCCTCGAGCTCTCTGACCTTTTACAACCATTCAAGGTCACTGAGGTCAGCTGACCAGTTGACCCTGGATCAAAGTTGGCACACAGAGGAGACCGAGCTTTAACAGTCACAGCTCCAATACTCAACTTCGCACAAACCCTACACTGCCTGTTTTTAAAACACATGGTATCTTCTGACTCTCACTGTGATCGTTTGAGTTGTGTTGGTGCTGTGCATTTAGAAGGATCGCTTCGCTCCAGGTTGATTTAAGGACACTCAGTCTGTGTTATGCCTTTCTTCTACAACAGACAAAGGTCTATTCATGTTTGTTGTATCCACTCATTGTCCCCTTTCCCTTCAGCTTTGCATGTTTTACATATTGTTGCATGAATTGTGGCTGTTCTATTTCTCTGAGCACGTGCGAGTGTGACATTCAACCTCTTCCACACCTGTGTTTAAAGTGAAGATAAGATTCCTCAGAACTATTTCTGCAGACAAGCCATAAGACAGCTGTAAATGCAAAACGCCTAATTGATGTTTTTCAACCTTAAAAGAGAAACCAGGCGAATGAGAACAAAGCCACCTCGATGTCCTGAGATCCACATATTGTCATTACACAGCAGCAGGATACAGTTGGCTTATCTCATCATAACAGACGCTTCTTCTTCCATGTAAAGCCTCATTGCTGCACCCATTGTCCCCCCCCCCCCCACCCCCCAAACACTGGTAATGTGAGCCCAGACCTCAACCCAAGAATAATTCCTGAATAATTTCAGCGTCGGTTTTAGCTAACCCCTAATGGTGTTAGTCATGCTCGAGTAATCCTGAATTAGCACCGGCCGGGAATTCAATAGCACGGATATAACACGTATGTGCGCGGCTAACTGAGTGCTAATTTGTGCAGACTTTGTGTCAAGTTCTGCTCTTTTGGACCCAGACGCTGTTTGGGTCAGATAGATCTCTGTGGACGTTTCATATCCACTCAGGAGCCGATTGGATGTTAGTTTAAAGGTCACCTGTTATGCAAAATCCACTTCTTCATGTCTCTTCTACATCAACATGTGTCCCCTCTTCTTCATGTCTCTTCTACATCAACATGTGTCCCCTGTTCTTCATGTCTCTTCTACATCAACATGTGTCCCCTCTTCTTCATGTCTCTTCTACAATCAACATGTGTCCCCTCTTCTTCTGTCTCTTCTACATCAACATGTGTCCCCTCTCTCCATGTCTCTTCTACATCAACATGTGTCCCCTCTTCTTCATGTCTCTTCTACATCAACATGTGTCCCCTCTTCCTCATGACTCTTCTACATCAACATGTGTCCCCTCTTCTTCTCGTCTCTTCTACATCAACATGTGTCCCCTCTTCTTCATGTCTCTTCTACATCAACATGTGTCCCCTCTTCTTCATGTCTCTTCTACATCAACATGTGTCCCCTCTTCTTCATGTCTCCTTCTACATCAACATGTGTCCCCTCTTCTTCATGTCTCTTCTACCATCAACATGTGTCCCCTCTTCTTCATGTCTCCTCTACATCAACATGTGTCCCCTCTTCTTCATGTCTCTTCTACATCAACATGTGTCCCCTCTTCTTCATGTCTCCTTCTACATCAACATGTGTCCTCTCTTCATGTCTCTTCTACATCACATGTGTCCTCGTCTCTTTACATCAACATGTGTCCCCTCTTCTTCACGTCTCTTCTACATCAACATGTGTCCCCTCTTCTCCATGTCTCTTCTACATCAACATGTGTCCCCTCTTCTTCATGTCTCTTCTACATCAACATGTGTCCCCTCTGTGGAAAGAGACTCTGAAAGTTTCAGGAACAAAGATTCTCTCTCACCACCATTGAGTTCTTTGTAACCAAATGTCTCTCAGAGGGGCGGGGGGAGGGGCTCCTTATTTTCATCTAAAGTAACAGACAGAGAATCAGCACTTTGGAAACAGGGCTGAAACAGAGGGGATTATGGGTAATGCTGCAATGATCTGTTTGGTGTTTCAGCCAATCAGAGACAGGCTCTGGATATACCTGAGACCTGTGATATCTTGATGAAGAACGGTATAATAGGGGACCTTTAAAACACTTTGTTATTATTAACTTGAAGACTCTATCTTATTATATTCTGTAGCAGTCAGCGTTCCAGGTACCGAGGAGGGGGTTGATGGAGAGGAGGGGGCGTTATTGCAAGAAGTCAAAGCGGAGGAGGGGGTGGAGCAAAACTGTGTCCGCATATGTGAGGGAGATTCTTCAAATAGGCCATAGCCTGGGTTCGGGGGGGGGGGGACTAAGGCTACTCGAGGGAATGTACACCACGGGATGTCACCTTACCAGATAGTCAAGCAGTCGATACCTATCTACATCTCATGCACTTCAACATGCAGACAGTGTGCACTGCTGAGTTAGCATGCATTATTGTGCTAACAGGAGTTTAAGTTAAAGGTCATAACTCCTCCTTCAAACAGCTGCATTTATTGAAGTTTCTCTGGCCATGTTACTCAATGCATTCTCCTTTTACGTTAGCTATTAGCTTCCTGTTGTTAGCAATAAACTGCTAACTGCTAACAGCTAACGTTACTAGCCCTCCTCCTGCAGAGTGTTACTAGCATTTTCAGAAGATCAAAAGGGGACGACAGGACGCCATTAGTCCCTTTTAGTCTACTCAATGTATTTGCTGTAACTTTGTAAACTGTAGGACAAAGACAAGGATTTCTAATAAAAGATTTCCACTGTTGGAAAAAAGAGAGACCGTCATGTGAGCTTTGGCATCGACTTGCTTCAGATAAACAAACTGTATTCTGCAGGTGGCAGAGCTTTAAAAGAAGATGCACCACTCTGCATGCTAGCTGGGGTCTGAAACTTAACCCTCCAGTAAAATTAGAGGAGCTGCGATGCATACCTCAGCAGTACTAAATACCCAGAAGTCTTCAGAGGGTCTCTCTCTCTCTCTGCAGTTCTATCTCTAATGTCCACTTCCATTCCCCTCTCTCTCTCTGGCAGTGTTTAGTCATTTCTCTCTTTGTTGTCCCCACCCTCATCCTCTATCTGAAACACACACACACACACTCCTCAGAGAGAGAGCGCCTCGCCCGCCGCACTGACTGCCAAACTGACTCAACACTTTTCACACTAGTCATTTGTCTCACTAATGAAACATCCAGGCTTTCATCAATACCCTTTTTCAATCAGGGCAATCTTTCTGTCCAATTCCCTTCAACCCCTATGTGTGTGTGTGTGTGGTGTGTGTGTGTGTGTGTGTGTGTGTGTGTGTGTGTGTGTGTGTGTGTGTGTGTGTGTGTGTGTGTGTGTGTGTGTGTGTGTGTGTGTGACCTAGCATTACTATCCTTGTGGGGACCTAATCTGTTACACAGTCACGTGTGCTGACTGGCTTCCCCCATGAGGGGAATCATTACTTTTAGGGTGAAGACTTGGTTAAGTTTAGGGCAAGGGTTAGGCATGTGTTGGTTTTGGTTAAGGTTAGGATAAGTCTCCAGGAAATGCATGTAAGTCAATGTAATGTCCCCTGAAGTGATGTATACATGGGGTGTGTGTGTGTGTGTGTGTGTGTGTGTGTGTGTGTGTGTGTGTGTGTGATATTTGCATAGGTGCCAGCAGGTGCATTTATGGATTTAAAGGCCTGTATTTGCTTGCGCCCATCCCTCCGTGAACAGGTGTTGTTTTGTGTTCAGAGGCAGATCGGCCTCACACCGTCTGACAACTTACAGACCTTAAAACTTTGTTAAAGGTCATTCGTGATCTCACATGCTGTTGTTCATCCAGACTTTAGCCTTGAAAGTGTGACATTGCATCATTCTACCTAAAAACTTTGTGTGTCAGTTTTAATGCGGAGACTCGTACAGTTATGCTTTTAAAAGCTGCTTCAATCGATATGTTTACATTGACAGCAGTTCAAATAACTGTCTTGTGTGGATTACTCCTATTAGGGCTGGGTGATATGGAAGAAAATCAGGTATCACAATATGTTTGACCATAACTTGATAACATAATCATCAGTAATGTGGATCGAATGACCAAAGGCAAATAGAGCTATAGCAGTCTAGCCTCGTATCTGATTATCAATATATTGCCTAGCTCTGCTCACTAGTGAAATATCCCGATCCCTTTCTTCATAGTTCAGCTCATTATTTTGATCAAGCAGTCGCATATGATGTGATTGACTCTCACAGCTCTCATCTTTAATGCTTTTAACCAATTAAAGCAGCTTTGTGTGTGAGAACCCTCTCATAAACCCCCTGTACACAGGCTGTATGCTATACCTATGCAAATACATGCTTTATTAGTGCTAGATATTGACTGTTGAACTTCAGTATCAATTATTTGTTCTCAGCTTGTTGCACTGCCCCCAAGTGGCCAAAAAATAAAACAGCATTATCGCAGGTTTGACAGTCCGTGCATTGTGGAAGGTGCTAGTTTGATTAAAAGCGTCTCCTGGAAGAGACCCAGCCGAGCCTCTCGTCTCCTCGCTCCACATGCCCATGTTTTCTCGCCTTTCCTTTCACTCTTTCTGCTCGATCACACCTCTCCTCTCTGCGTTCCCCGCCTCCCACCACCAGACGTCCTGTCTCTGATCCGTCTGCAGCGCTTCCTGTCCGCCCGTGACTTCATGCCCACCTAAAGGGAACTGTTAAGATCCCCAGAGACATGTCATGGGCACGCCGAACGCATTCATGACGCCTTTCCTTTGCCTGCACAGTTCACACATAGCAGAAATAGAAGCATGTATGTCCTTGCTGTAGCATGTGGACGTCTGCGGTGTGCATGTCAGCGCTGCGATGTAACAGGAATGCTTTAATGTCAGTTTTTAACAGGGAAGTGCTCTTAACTATGAGACCATGAGGCTGCTTTTAGCGCGCCGTGTTCGAGAAGCAAAGCATTGTGTGATATTATTATAATTTCTTGGATTTTATTTGTATCTGCAGCTGTTCAGGCTGTAATAAACACAGTCTGAGGGCGTCCTTTGTCATCGGGAAGCTGTCCGGCTCTAACGCCGGCATATGGCTGCTCATGCATTTTAATGTCTCGTCAAAAACAGGACAGCTCAGAGTCTGAAATAGAGACATCTGTCCGCTGGGGTCACTGACAGAAATACAGAGGGTGAGGAGGGGTGAGAGGAAGCTGCATTAATAGCCAGATGAAGAAGGGTGGAGGGAAAACAGCAGCATTGATTGAAAAAGAGAAGGGTGAGAGGAAGATGGATGAGAGGGTTAATCCGGGCACAGCTGTCAATACTTACAGTGATTCAGCCATCTGCATTTCACAGTGCAGCGTCATGTATAAGATCCACTCTCTGTGTACAGTAAAGCCCCTTACCCTCCAGAAAAATACCCTGACATCTGCTTTATGTCCTCAGACGGGAAGGTTGCATTCTGCATTCATTGCAACACTTCATGACGCAGTGCTGAAGTATTAAAGGTGATTTAACTTATACTAATTTATGCAGTCAAGTTCGACCCCTACCCAAGGACCTCAAATCCTATAGTGAAGTATCTAGAAACTTTAAGATGGATAAGTTTCAAGATATATCTTATCTAAATGATTAGAACTTATATAAATGCAGTGCCAGAACAAGAGAAAAGTAATTCACATATTCAATACACAATACGTTTGTTCAATAAAATCATCAAGATTTTGTACAATAATAACAATTTATTAAGATACATACAGATCCCTAAATATCCTCTACTCAAAGCCACCAGACTCCATTGAGTCATTTTGTTCCACAGATTTTCATAAAAACACACTTTACTGAAGAAATCTCATCAAAAGTGTCTGTTTTTTACTCTTTTCAAAATCCATTAACTCTCGTTTAAAGTTTGAAAGGGAGACTAAATGGTTAAATTGTTACGGTTACTTTATGTTTGCTAACACCAGAACACAGTGGTAAAGAGTGTAATGCTTATTTGCATCAGGGTTTCATGTTAGAAAGGGGATAGGGATCTAATCCAGTGGATTTAACTGATGCCTTTCATAATGTTGCATAATCATAATGGAGTCTGGATGGTGCATGTCTCTGTGTGTTTGCATGCACTGCATCTCCCCATGCTAATGCTAAGAACATCAAGTATTCATCTTCTGCTGTTATAGGTCTCACGGTGTTATTATTTATTTATCAAATACTGTAGCTTTATACCTTATCAATCCCCAGAAACCTGCATCAATAAGTCGACAGAAAAATAATCACAAACATTTTTGATACAGTTTTTGTAAATAATGACATGTCAGGTTTTCTCAGTTTTCTATAATATGAAAGTGAATATATCGACTTTCTAACATTTTTTAGACAAGTGATTAATCGGGAAAGCAGTCGGCCGATTGATAATAAAAATATTATTTTCAGTCTTAAAGCCGACTGGAGTTCAGATCTGAGCTTTCACTACACCACCAGCTGAATATACGGGATGATATAATATTTGTGTGTGTGTGTGTGCGTGTGTGTGTGTGTGTGTGTGTGTGTTCTAGCATTACTATACTTGTGGGGACCTAAATCTCTTTACACAGTCACGTGTCGGGACTCGCCTCCCTTATGGGGACACATTGGAGGTCTCCATGAGGGGCATCATTAATTTTAGGGTGAAGACTTGAGTTAGGGTAGGCATGTGTTGGTTATGGCTGTGTGTGTGTGTGTGTGTGTGTGTGTGTGTGTGTGTGTGTGTGTGTGTGTGTGTGTGTGTGTGGTGTGTGTGTGGTGTGTGTGTGTGTGTGTGTGTGTGTGTGTGTGTGTGTGTGTGTGTGTGTGTGTGTGGTGTGTGTGTGGCATCGCGCCCGTACTCCAGACTGGATTAAGGTCTAGCTTGGATGTGGCTGCGCTCCATTTGGAGAATCAGGATTGGGATTTGAGATAGAAGCAAAGAGGAGGAGGTGTTATCCCCAAGAGGAGGAAGAGGAGGAGGAGGAGGAAGAGGAGGAGGAGGGATAGTGGAGAGAAATTGAGGATGATGTAATGGTCGCGGCGCTGTTAAATATTTGTTTTGGTGTATTTATTAATAAGACATTCGATGATGTAATCCCGGCCTTTTAGGAAACTACTTTATTCCGGATGAATCAACATGAATCACTAAGCCCAGTAGAATAACATCAACTTGTGCAACATTGATCGACAATATCTTTACAAATGTCATGGAAAACAGTGCTAAGAGTGGGCTAATAATAAACGACATAAGCGACCATTTACCTGTATTTGTAGCATATGATTGGCAATTAAAGAAAAAGAAGGAAGAGACTCGCAGTAGATATGTCAGGGTAAGGACTGCTGAAGCAAAAGACACATTTAAGAGTGACCTCTTAAAGGAAGAGTGGAGAGGGGTTTATGTAGAAGATGTAAATGCTGCATATGAGTCCTTCCTAAAGATCTACATATCACTGTATGACAAACATTGTCCCACTGTACTCCGTACATATAAAGGTACTTATCATCAAAAGCCTTGGATAACCAAGGGCTTACAAAATGCTTGCAAGAAGAAAAATAACCTTTATAAAGACTTCATAACATTTAGGACAAAGGCAATTGAAAAGCAATACAAGGCATATAAAAATAAGTTGACAGTTATAATGAGACAAGCAGAAAGAGAATATTATAATAATATCTTAAAAGAAAAGAAAAATGATATCAAGGGCACATGGAAAATCTTAAATAATGTTATTGGAAATAAATCTGTATCCACTGCCCAGTCACTTCATTGATGACAAAAATAAGGTTGTAAAAAACATGAACGAAGTGGTTCATGAATTCAACTCTTTTTTTGTAAATGTCGGACCTAATCTTGCAAAGACTATTCCAAAACAACACGATGGGCAAAAAGAGGATGGCGGAATTGGGGGAAGTAAAGTGTTGCAGTCAATGTTTCTGGGAGAGATAAACGAAATTGAAATTAGATCCGTTGTAGACAAATGCAAAAATAAGACTTCGACTGATAGTGATGGGATCGACATGACAATAGTGAAAACAACTATTGACTGCATAACTAAACCGCTAAGCTACATCTTTAATCTTTCATTTCAGACAGGTATTTTTCCAGATAGCATGAAAATAGCTAAAGTTATCCCACTTTTCAAAACAGGGGACAAAAGCCAATTTACCAACTACAGACCAGTGTCCTTGCTTTCACAATTTTCAAAGGTCCTTGAGAAATTGTTTGTTCAAAAATTTGATAATTTTATTGAAAAAAATGAGTTATTGAGTGAGAGTCAGTATGGATTTAGGAAAAATCGCTCTACAGCTTTAGCTTTAATGAAAATAACAGAAGAAATTACAACAGCTATAGAAAGAAAGAAATACACATTAGGTGTATTTATTGACTTAAAAAAGGCATTTGACACCATAGACCATTACCTATTAATTTCAAAATTACATAGATACGGAGTGAGAGGAGTAGTTCTAGATTGGTTAAAAAGTTATTTAGATAACAGACAACAATATGTAGAATGTGCTGGTAGTACATCGGAGTGTATGAACATAGAATGTGGTGTCCCGCAGGGCTCGGTTTTAGGGCCTAAACTTTTTATTTTGTACATCAATGACGTATGTGAAACGTCAACATTATTGCAATTTGTGTTGTTTGCAGACGACACAAATTTATTTTGTTCAGGAGATGACTTAAACATTTTAGCAAAGTCTATTGGACATGAAATGGTGAAACTTAAAAGATGGTTTGATGAAAATAAGTTAACCCTAAATTTGAATAAAACGAAGTTTATGGTTTTTGCTAATAGAAAAAAAGATGAAAACATTTCATTGTCCATTGATGGAGTTTTTATTGAAAGGGTTTCTGAATTTCGATTCTTAGGTGTGACGCTGGATGAAAACCTGACATGGAAATCACACATAGCACATGTTAAAACCAAAGTGTCTAGGAATATTTCTGTTCTAAACAAGACAAAGTATTTGCTAGATTACAAGGCATTGAGGATGTTGTACTGTTCACTCATTTTGCCATTTTTTATTTATTGTATAGAAGTGTGGGGCAACACGTATATGAGCAACATAAAGCCATTGTCAATATTACAGAAAAGGGCAGTAAGAATAATTCATAAAGCTGACTCAAGAGAACAACAGACTGTTCTTTAAGTCAGGACTCTTGAAACTCAAAGACATAGCTGAGCTGCAGACATCATCAGTAATGCACAGGGCAGAATGTTACCAGCATGTTTACAACAGTTGTTTGTTTTTGGATCAGACAAGGAAGACCACAGAAGGAAATTAAATGTTAAGCATCCATATGCAAGGACTACTCTTAAACAAATGTGTATTTCGGTAGTTGGTGTACAATTGTGGAATTCTCAACAAAAGGATCTAAAGAATTGTATATGTATTTTTCAGTTAAAGAAGTTGTATACATTTAGAAAGATGGGACTATATGAAGCAGAATGTGAATAAGTCGATGTACTCTGGTCCTTCATGTTTTTGATGTCTTTGATGTGATGTCCCCTCTGTGTTTGCGGGTCCCATTGCCATTGTTATTGTTATTATCATCATGCGTCGCTTTCCACCTTCTTCTCCAGTAGGAATCAGATGAGGGTGTTGCACTTTTCTTTTCCTTATACTTGATGTTTTGGTGTTGTTTTGTTTCTTTCCGTTAACCGTCAAGTGGGAAATAAGTATTTTTTGGTTTATGTTTCTCTTAGTGTCCTAAGATCCTGTGATGTTTGGCTGTGAGAAAAAAAAAAAAATATATTATTATGAAGGGCTGACCATCTAATTGTAATTATTTGTTTTTTTAGAAAGGGGCAGGTCACATAAGATTGTAT
>CADEHL010001390.1:598947-683947 GCA_902827135.1 Harpagifer antarcticus
ATTCATTAGCTAACAATGACATTATTGTTCTATTGATATAAAGGGAGGTCAGGTACTCTTTAAAGCAGCTGCTGTAAGGTTTCAGCGTTAAGAGTCTGTGAGCTTATTGTTTTTGTGTTGGTTATTGACTCTCTCTCTCTTTCCAGGTGTCTACACTTCATGTCGTTGTGTGTCACCTGCCAGCTTGTGTGTCTCGTGTGCTCATCATCACCAGCCCCGCCCCTGATTGTTTTCACCTGTGCCCCATTAACTGTTGTGTGTATTTATAGCCCTGCTCTCCTTTTGTCTATTGTCGGTTCGTCTTGTCTCCACGTCAAGCCATGTCTGTAAGCCTCGAAAACTGTTCAGCAAAACTAGTAGAACCTAGCGATCATTGTGTTTCACTCATCTTTTATTAATAAAAGATACTTTTTGAAGTCAACGGAATCGTGCATCTGAGTTCTTATGAGTCCCTCGTGTCAGAACGAACCGACCAAACAAGATGGACTCAGCCGATTCCACCATGTTCAAAACAGCTTTGCAAGTACAAGGAACACGCTTGTGTCAGCAGGAGGAGCAGCTGACAACAATGAAGCAGGGGGTTCAAGACGTAAATGCTCGTCAGCACAACTTCCAGGTAACAGTGACAACCGAATTAAATCACCTGGCAGAGAAAATGCGGGACATACTTACGCACCTCGAGGGACGTCCTGCTGTTCCTGCGGCGGAGTTTTCCGGTCCAGCAGAGGTCGGGTTTACCCCTCCGTTGATCCCAGTGCCAATATCCATGCCATCGTCTTCACTCCGCCTCGCTTCACCGGAGAAGTTCTCCGGGGATTCGGGAAACTGTCGGCCATTCCTGATTCAGTGCGACCTCCACTTCAAACATCAGCCCGCAGCATTTCCCACCGATCAAGCTAAGGTAGCTTTTATGATATCTCACTTGACGGGAAGAGCGGGAGCATGGGCAACAGCGGAATGGGCCCGGGACTCGCCTGTTTGCCAGTCGGTAAAGTGTTTCATGGACTCAATGAAGAACATTTTTGACCAGACAGCACCTGGGAGAGAGTCAGCGAGAGCCCTGGTAAACATCAGACAACGGCAGAGGAGGGTGGCGGATTACGCGATCGAGTTCCGGACCCTGGCAGCGGAGAGCGGATGGAACTCCGCGGCTCTTTTTGATGCATTTCTGCATGGATTAGCAGATCCCATAAAGGATCAGTTAGCTCCATTAGAGTTGCCTGCGGAGCTGGACTCACTCATTGCCATGGCTATCCGGGTGGATCAACGTCTAGCTGAGAGACGTCGACAGAGGGAGGAGGAAGCAGCTTCCGCTACACTCTCCGGACGGGGATTACAGAGGGAGTACTACGGTGGGCGGAGAAATACCCGGACTTCGTCTCCAGAGCGACCATCGCCCCCTAGCGCCGCGGAGGAACCGATGCAGCTCGGAAGAGCCAAACTCACCCCGGAGGAGCGACAGCGCCGCCTACGGGAGCGGAGGTGTTTCTACTGCGGCCAGCAGGGTCATGTTCTGGCGGCCTGTCCAGCTAAAGGATCAGGCTCATCAGTGGGAAGGGGGACGCTGGTGAGCCGAATGACTTCTTTCGACCCTTCTTCGAGAAGACTGACTCAGGTACAAATAAAACTGAAGGATAAAACTGTAACTCAGGATGCATTAATTGACTCTGGGGCTGATGAGAGCTTGTTAGACTGGGAGCTGGCTAAAGAGTTGAACTTAAACATTGTCCTCTTAGATCAGCCATTAGAAGCTAGTGCGTTGGATGGCCGCCTTTTATGTACAGTTACTCATCGCACGGAACCCATAGAAATTGTCATAGACCAGGAGCACCGTGAACATATTAGCTTTCATTTATTTAACTCAGCTCAACAGCCTCTCATTTTGGGTTACCCTTGGCTTGTTAAACATAACCCTCACATGGACTGGTTTACAGGAAAGGTTAAGGGGTGGGGGAGTGAGTGCTCTCGTTCTTGTTTAGCCTCTCATACAGGTTCGAGTAGACCACACAGACCTGAGAGCTTTAAACAGGCGTCAGGTAGGGACAGTGTCACGTCTGCTAAACCATCCGACTTTCCTGACTTATCCAAAGTGCCAGAGTGTTACCTGGACATTAAGGAGGTGTTTAACAAGACACGAGCTACGTCCTTGCCTCCCCATAGACCGTATGATTGCCCTATAGACCTTCTCTCGGGCTCTACTATCCCAAAAGGACGGTTGTACTCTCTTTCTGGTCCGGAAAGGAAGGCCATGGAGGAGTATATTGGATCTTCACTCAAAGCTGGCTTGATTCGGCCATCATCATCCCCAGCGGCAGCAGGTTTCTTTTTTGTAGGGAAAAAGGACGGTTCATTAAGGCCCTGTATTGATTACAGTCCACTGAATCAGATCACTGTTAAGAACAGATATCCCCTTCCACTCATCTCTACGGCATTTGAACTGTTACAGGGAGCCAAGGTATTTACCAAGCTTGACCTAAGGAATGCATATCACCTTGTGCGCATCCGGGAGGGGGATGAGTGGAAAACAGGTTTCAATACACCTACGGGACATTATGAATATTTGGTGATGCCTTTTGGACTTTGTAATGCACCTGCTGTTTTCCAAGCCCTCATTAACGATGTGTTAAGAGATTTCCTGAATATTTTCTGTTTTGTGTATCTCGATGATATCCTCATCTTTTCCCCAGATGAGAATATTCATGTTAACCATGTTCACCTTGTTCTTCAGAGACTCCTGGATAACCATTTGTTTGTAAAAGCCGAAAAATGCGAGTTTCATGTAAAATCTGTGGCATTTTTGGGTTTTATGATTTCCCCTAACAAGGTGGAAATGGACCCAGCTAAGGTCAGTGACGTGGAGAACTGGCCCACGCCAGACTCTAGAAAGAAAGTTCAGCAATTCTTGGGGTTTGCTAACTTTTACAGACGGTTTATACGCAACTTCAGTGCTATTGCCTCTCCTCTCCATGCCCTTACCTCTCCCCATGTTCAGTTTGTGTGGAATCCACAGGCAGAGAAATCCTTCCTGGAACTGAAGAGGAGGTTCACTACAGCTCCCATCCTGACTGTACCTGATCGCCACCGACAGTTTGTGGTGGAAGTGGACGCCTCCAACGACGGCGTTGGAGCTATACTGTCCCAGAGGTCAGCAGGGGACAACAAGCTTCATCCGTGTGCGTACTTCTCCCGTAAGCTATCGTCTGCTGAGAGGAATTACGACGTGGGAAATCGGGAACTGTTGGCTGTGAAGATTGCTTTGGAGGAGTGGCGGCACTGGCTGGAGGGAGCGGAGCAGGATTTCCTGGTCTGGACGGATCATAAAAACCTGCAATATATCAGGAAGGTTAAGCGTCTGAACTCTAGGCAGGCCAGATGGTCATTGTTCTTTAATAGATTCAGGTTCACTCTGTCATATCGACCTGGTTCGCAGAATGGAAAGCCTGATGCCCTCTCCAGAATATATGATCCTGAGCCAGTCCCCAAGAGTCCAGATCCCATACTACGGCCAGACCGAGTGATAGGGAGTGTGACCTGGCCCATCGAAGCCAAGGTCAAACAGGCTAACGTTGGGAATCCTGTCCCAAGAGGGTGTCCTCAGAATCGCCTGTTTGTACCAGAGCAACTTCGAGGGCAAGTTGTTCATTGGGCCCATACGTCGGTACTGACCTGTCATCCTGGAAACAAGAGGACCCTTTTCATGGTGAGACACAGATTCTGGTGGCCGGGGATGTGGAAGGATGTTGCGGAATATGTAGCAGCGTGTCCTGTGTGCGCCAGGAACAAAACTTCTCGGCAAGCTGCGGCAGGTCTTCTCCAACCTCTGCCCATCCCCAACAGACCATGGTCTCACATCGCATTGGATTTCGTGACAGGATTACCAACATCGGCAGGTAATACCACCATACTCACTGTGGTTGATCGTTTTTCCAAAATGGCACACTTTGTCGCCTTGCCCAAGTTACCTAACGCCAAGGAAACAGCAGAGGCCATGTTGTCCCATGTGTTCAGGATCCATGGTTTTCCTAGTGATGTCGTTTCAGACCGAGGACCACAGTTCGTGTCACGCTTTTGGAGGGAGTTTTGTCGCCTAATCCAAGCCACTGTTAGCCTGACCTCCGGATACCACCCACAGTCAAATGGACAAGCGGAGAGGATGAATCAGGATTTGGAGACCTGTTTGAGATGCCTAGCGTCCGAGAAACCCACCACCTGGAGTAAGAGTCTGATTTGGGTGGAGTATGCACACAACACCTTACCCACATCAGCCACTGGTATCTCCCCGTTTCAATGTGTCCATGGGTACCAACCTCCTTTGTTTCCGGAGCTCGAGAAGGAGGTCACGGTACCATCAGCCCATGCTCTGGTTCGACGCTGCCGTCGGGTCTGGGCGGGAGTTCGCCATATGCTGCAGAGGAGTGCCGTTCGCATGAAGGCATTGGCCGACCGGAAACGACGTCCAGCCCCCAAGTACCAGGCCGGACAACGAGTGTGGCTGTCCACCAAGGATCTTCCTCTCCATGTCGCCTCCAGGAAGCTGGCTCCCCGGTTCGTTGGTCCTTTTCCCATAGCCAAAGTGATTAACCCTGTTGCTGTCCGTTTATGTCTTCCCAAATCCATCAAGGTCCACCCCACGTTCCATGTCAGCAAGCTAAAACCAGCCAAAGAAAGCAGACTGGTTCCTGCCTCCACGTCCCCTCCACCTCCCCGGGTTGTCGACGGGGGGTCAAGTGTACACAGTGGACAAAATACTGTCGGAAAGGAAGAGGGGCAGAGGTAGACAATTCCTGGTCGACTGGGTGGGGTATGGATTAGAGGAGAGGTGTTGGATCCCAGGCAGCTTTATTTTGGACAAGACCCTTATATCGGATTTCGATAGAGGTCAGTCTCAGCTTTCAGGGACGTCTGGAGCCGTCCGTAAGAGGGGGGGTACTGTAAGGTTTCAGCGTTAAGAGTCTGTGAGCTTATTGTTTTTGTGTTGGTTATTGACTCTCTCTCTCTTTCCAGGTGTCTACACTTCATGTCGTTGTGTGTCACCTGCCAGCTTGTGTGTCTCGTGTGCTCATCATCACCAGCCCCGCCCCTGATTGTTTTCACCTGTGCCCCATTAACTGTTGTGTGTATTTATAGCCCTGCTCTCCTTTTGTCTATTGTCGGTTCGTCTTGTCTCCACGTCAAGCCATGTCTGTAAGCCTCGAAAACTGTTCAGCAAAACTAGTAGAACCTAGCGATCATTGTGTTTCACTCATCTTTTATTAATAAAAGATACTTTTTGAAGTCAACGGAATCGTGCATCTGAGTTCTTATGAGTCCCTCGTGTCAGCTGCTAGTTATGGGTACTTTCTACTGAAGTACATTTCAAAGTTCTTTACTTTCACTTGAGTAAAGAAGTTTAGTCAGTACTTCTACTTTCACCAGAGTATTTTTAAACACGAGTATCTGTACTTCTACTTGAGGAAAGGATGTGTGTACTTTTGCCATCTCTGGGGGGGGGGGGGCAGCGGGGGTCAAGGGGGCGGGGCTTGTGTTGTGACGTTAATTGGGATATTTTTGGAGCCGTATGTATGCTCACGGGGGGCTAATGGAGACATAGCTGGAATCCTTGTGCACTGAGGAGCTCCACAGCGGCCCAGAGCAGCTGTTCTTTCCTTCAGGGGGGGGTTTCGGGGGGGGATCCTGAGAGGGGGTCCAGTCCGCCCTGTTTGACCCAGTCAGGACACACCTGGACCTGTCAGGGCGGAGAGTGCAGACAAGAGCAAGTGCGCCGTTTAAATTCATGGCAGCAGGTGTCAGAAGGAGTTTCGAGAAGTTCAGCTGAAGTTCAAAAGTATGCAGGAACTTCTCTCAAGGATACGGCACTATTTTAAAAGCTATTTGCAGTATTGTCCCGGTCGTTGGTGATGCAGATAACGTCAAGGCACATACTTCTGTCTGCCCAATATCAGAGAAGTCCCTTCTGTAGTTATCCTCTGTTATTGTGATTGCTTTTCAAACTGTTTACTCTGTTTTGTTTGAATGCTCCAAAAGTGCACATTCGTGGGTAAAATGTGAAAAATATATATTGGGTTACATGTAAAGCATGCCGTACTTAGTTTTATTTAGCGTATCGGCCTGTAGTACTCAAGGGAATGTGCATGTATGGCCGATACTTCATTTTGAAGCCTTTATCTGCAGACACCTGCTGATATCGTTTATCCCTCTTTAATTCGGATAGGAAATTGGAATGATGAAAGACCCCCGAGAAACATATCAAACTTAAAGAAACTCCCAAATAATGGGATCTATTTGGATCCATAAAAAGTGTTGCAATATACTGGTATTGATCAAATGTTAAAATAAACATAGTATAAATAATCCAGCACCTCTTAAAGGTCCCACGTCTTGTGTTTCTGGTTATTACCTTGTGTGTTATGAAGGTCTTTCTGCATGTAAACGTGTAGGTCCCCACAAGGATGGTAATGCTCGGCCACACATACCCACACACAGACACACACACTGTATTTGCATGTGTGTAAGTGTGTGTACATGCTCATCAGTATCATAAAAGAGAATGCACAATAACCAAAGTTAAATATCTATTAATGTTTTTAGATCCACAAAGTATAAAGTTTGTGGTTGTTACCTCATCTTCATGCCCTTTCTCCATCTGTCACATGTCAGATCATGTGAACGTGCATGTGGCCTCTCTCACACACACACACACACACACACGTTATTTGCATGTGTGTAAGTGTGTGTACATGCTCATCAGTATCCCAGTTGCGCTTAGCCTGGTGTTAATCATGAGCCTGGTAGTGTGCATGTTAAGTAAGAGAAGCGGAAATAATGTGGTTCAACAAAGACCCGCCCCCACCGCCCCCCCCCCCCCCCCCCCCCACCGCCCATCTGTTACTGTGAGGAGGAGGAATAAGAGAAAAGCTGCAAATTGAGTCATGAATATTAAATATAACTGTGAAGAGACCCTGCTGAGATCACCACCCACAGAACAGACCTATACATATATTACACTATATATCAAGAACGTGATAATAAAACCAAATCAAATGCATCATCAATGAACAACACAACGAGCGCTTCACTGACACGTATTTGATGTTTGACTTAAAGACACAATGAAACACTTGGCAAACATTTTGCATGTTGAAATATATATTGATATCCCTGTGCATGTGATCACTTTATAGCAGCAGCAGTCTGTGGGGTACGTTTGAGAAACCGGCTCGAGATACACTTTGTTATATTCCATGGAATGCTCTTAACATCCCGACAGCAATGAATATCTGAAGTGCTTTGACAACAAATCCATAAAACATATCATCTGTGGAAGCCGTGGCGCTGTAGAAAGCTCGACCAATCATCTGAGCCGGCTAAAGTAACTGGATGGCCTACCTGCCTGTCAGCCTTCCATCTGGGCACAGACTGATCTCTGCCCTCATTGGTCATGTGTGCGTTCGTGTGTGTTGGAGGAGGGGCTCTGTGAGGAAGTGGCAGATTTGTTCCGGCTGTGTATTTTCAAATTCTAGCCACTCGAGCTGGTTTCTCCAAAATTACCTACCCCACCTTTAAACTATTTTAATAATAATATATTACTTTGCACAGCAGTAGGTCAGTGAGTCAGCTGTAATTATGAAGCATTGTGAACCTGACCGCGAGTCATTGTGAAATGTGTTATTCTTACAAGGCATAATGAATACTGAAGAGTGAGTATAACTATAATTATACAGTGCTTAAAGCAGATTATTATGCATGCTAACAATGTTTATAATATGGGAAGTGTGACTCGAGATTCAAGTGGTGAAAAAACACGTCAAAATGTAGCTTTAACGCTGTGCTTTATGTCATGTGATACTGTCTGTACAGTGTGAATCTTCATTTGAAGCCAAAGTCATGCACAGCGGCAACATATGTGATAACGACACACACACACACACACACACACACACACACACACACACACACACACACGCATATACACTCACACGCTCACACTGACCTGCCCTACTCTTCTCATATTCAGGTCAGCAGGGTGACACTGGTTCTTAAACTGCCAATCAGTCGTGTGTTCTGTGAGAGTATATGATCATGTGTGTGTGTCAGCGTGTGTGTGTGTGTGTGTGTGTGTGTGTGTCATTGTCAGCGCGTGTGTTTTGCCAAGAGTGCAGTAGAGCAGAACATGTGCAGTGGATTAACATGAAGACAACTGACACACAGCGCTTAAAGGAAAGATTATATTCTAATGAACCTCAAAGAGACAATGATTTTACAGTTCTGGGAAATAATTGAGGAAGAAATCCTCAACACGCTGTCGTTGATTCATTCGTCAACTTGATCCGCAGAAAGTAATCGCCAACTATTTGGATCATTGATTAAGCTGCAGTATTGATTTGTCCTTGTTTCATTTAAAAGACATTTTAAAGACATTATCTTGGAGTTCTTCTTTCACTATTTGCTGATATGTTATTCACCAAACTATTATTAAATTATGAAATAGCTGCAGCCTTAGTCCTTATTTTGAATTTTTTTTAATGTTTTGGCCATTTCAAAACCATTCTTTAAAGTCTGCATCTGATCAGCGTTCCTAGAAACCAAACACAATCGACTTTTGAGTCTAAGTTCATGCAAATGTAATCCATTACGACAAGATCTACACACATAAATACATCTACAGTACACCCACCAATCGATAGATGAATCACAGCATCACAACCCTTTTACATTTAATGTTAGCACAATTATTTCTGTAGGCAACGAGCCGAATCTGAATCAATATAAATACTCAGTATAAATGCATCTCCATTGATCTACAGCTTTAGTATTGTGAAAGCATTTTGGATGCGGCGTGGCTTCAGGAGTATTTCTTCCTGCTGGAGTTGCACCTCAGCGTGAGTGTGTGAGTCCGCGGGTCGTTTAAGTGTCCAGAAGCATTCAGGAAATGTCTGGAAGCCCTGGCAGGAATCTGTCCCCAAACAGCGTGAAACTGCTCGGCCCGCACACCAAGTCCTCGCTCTTATTGAGTTATGGTGTGAAATGAATCCCAGAGGATATATAATAAGCCCCGCAGACGTTCTAATGTCTCCCCTAAGTCGCTTTGTAGTGGTTATTAAAGTTATGAAACAAATTACAAAAGCCATGCGTCTGAAAATGACTTTGGGCTTTAGAGTACTGCGGACTTGTTCCCTTCTGGATTTGATGTCTGCTCTTTTGCTCCTAGATGGAAAGGAGACGAATCTTAATTCATATCAATTCTTTTATATTGAATTACAGTTTGCAAACTTAGGGTGGCATGCATATAAGAAGTGTCCTTTCATTGATCTCTGAGATAGACTCGCTTTAAACACAATAATCTGAACAAAATCACCTTATTTTGACGACGTTGACATGCATTACTTTTATCCAAAGCGACTTACAATTACCGATTACAGGGACATTCTCCCTGGAGTAACTAAGGACTAAGTGCCTTACTCAAGGGCACACTAGTGGTGGTGTTCCTGGCGGGATTTGAACTCACAACCTTCCGATCTTCAGCCCACCTCACTCTCCATTAGACCACCACTATCCACAAAGTATTTCGTTTCTTGACCTCTCCTGAAAAATACGTTACTGCTACCAAGCTGCTTACATGACTGCAAATGTGTGAGTTGTTGTTGTTGTTGTTGCCTGCATTTAAAGAGGAATATAAGTGTAATATGTATTTTTATAATCCATGCTAATAGATAAGTATAAATATTTAAATTGTTCAGAAAAAGGGGTAGACAATTCAATATGTTCTGCACGTATACGTAGTCACTGACTCAGTTTAAAGTGTCTGATTGGGTGAATAGAAGTACAAAAGCAGTCTTCCCTTATTCTTAATATAAAATCAATTGCCAACTGTTTTTATGCATTTCTCTGTATTTCACACTTTACGGGATGCGGAGGATCCTTCTCGTACCATGTGATTTACTTCTAACAAAGCGCCATTGTCCTTCTGTTCGTCACTCTGACACCGTCTAATTTAGGAGAAGTGAAGAAAAGAAGCCACGGCAAACAAAGAGCCCGATGGCTCTAATAAATATGAATTCAACACGGAACAAAGGGACGGATAAAGTGTCATTTTTCTCGCATGCAGAAAAAGCAATTAACATTCAGATCGAGGACCTTTTGTTCACTTATTAGCGGATGTAACGTCCATAATGAATGTTCAAAACACACACTTAGAGAGGAGCGTGCGTTCAGTCTGGATCTGAGTATCACAATGTGTGATATTTAAGAGTCTCAAGGGACCAAATAAAGACTCATCTCCAGCGCTTTAAGGTGGTCTTTCTTCGTGTACAGCCGTGTGTGTCAGATGTTTATTATCCAGCGAGTCATGGCTCTGATAGAAGAGAATGGCTGATGATGAAGACGAGCTTTCTTTGTGAAAATGGTGTTTGTGACCTTGCATTAATCAGGCTGTGTCCCCCACTCTGTGCAGCAGGGTTGCATATATAATGTTAATTCATGAATATTTTAATTGAAAGTTCAACTGGGCTCAGGACGGAAAGATGGTGTTGGCTCTGAACCTCAGATAGTGGTAGAAAACACTGCTTTATTGAGACCTAACATGAGTTATTAAATCATGTGAGTATTAGGTGTATGTGCTCATAGACTTCTATACAACTTATTTGGAGTCTCCTCCACAGATATTCTTATATAATTATGAAAGAAACAATTTTTTGAGACACTTCTTCATTGTCTTTGACTTCAGACTTGGAGGTTGCACAGAGGACTTTGCACTCTTATGTGCGCCAGTAAATCCTCAAATTAAACACTGAGTTAAATCCTAGATCAAATGCACATTAAAGGGTCTTTAACACATTGTCTTCAGTGATGGTAATGTCATGTTATATGTCTTAATATTTGTTAGAACAAAACCACTAAACAGGATCTCCTTGCCCTATGACTTGTGATATTAATACACAAACTCAGGTGTGTTCAGGTGTAAAGATGTTAATGTTAAAGTGTCTCCCCTCCCTCCCCCTGCAGGGCCTGACTACATCAAACAGCCTCAGAAGGAGCCAGTGGAGATTAAAGAGGTCCCTGTTGAAAAGACGGAGAAACCCAACAAAGATTCTCCCCAATTCTTCCGAAAGGGCACGACTCCCCCTCGTTCCCCCGTGGCGAATGCCGTGGTCACGCCTCCCCCCTCGCCTCACTCCAGCAAGAAGAAGAAGGATCAGCTTCCCAACAGCAGCAGCAGCCGGAAAACCAGCAAGGAGGAGAAACCCTCCCGGAAACCCAGCAAGGAGGAGAAACCCTCGCATAAATCAAGCAAGGAGGAGAAGACGAAGTCAGGCAGGAAGTTGAGTAAAGAGGAAAGGGTCCCTGTTGCTGAGGCTCCCCCAAAACCTGCTAAATCTCAGCCTCCCCCTGCATCTGTATCTCCTCCTCCTTCAGTCCCTGTTAATGGAGAGGTCCATAGTGAGTACCACAGCTACTACGTCAAAGCCCCAACGAGGGTCCGTCCACCCCCAGACCCCGAGGAGGATAAAGAAGAAGAGCCAACCATCCTGGATCTGGCACGAATGCCCCCACAGCCACCAAAATCCTACAGCATCACTCCGAAACCTTCTCTACGGGAGAACAAGAGCGACCCCAAACTCAGGAAGCAGGATTCCCTAAAGCCAAAGAGCCTCGCAGACGCAAAGAAAGCCAGCATGGAGACCGCAGACAGCATGGAGGAGACAGTAAGTGCAGGAACGAGTCTTTAAACCTTGAAATAAGACAGCATTTCTGTAGTAAACACAAGCTTGACAGATATTTACATTTGGTTCTTTACTTTAAAAATGGCAGTTGCTAACAAGTGTCTAAATGAGACGACTAAATGCCAACACGGACAACGTTAGCCGCCTTTAGCTTAGCGGTGGTGACGTGAAGTCATGTGACCGTGCTGTAGATCCTTTATAGCCCAACATTAGCCTCCTTTAGCTTAGCGGTGGTGACGTGAAGTCATGTGACCATGCTGTAGTTCCTTTATAGCCCAACATTAGCCGCCTTTAGCTTAGCAGTGGGGACATGAAGTCATGTGACCGTGCTGTAGTTCCTTTATAGCTCAACATTAGCCACCTTTAGCTTAGCGGTGGTGACGTGAAGTCATGTGACCGTGCTGTAGTTCCTTTATAGCCCAACATTAGCCACCTTTAGCTTAGCGGTGGTGACGTGAAGTCATGTGACCGTGCTGTAGTTCCTTTATAGCCCAACATTAGCCACCTTTAGCTTAGCAGTGGGGACATGAAGTCATGTGACCGTGGGTCCAGACTCCACATTTTGACAAATAAAAGTCTCAATTAGAAACCAGGTAACTTGTGTCAGATGCTATAGGTTGGTAAGACTCACTACAACTGCATGTCTTAGCTAATTTTACATAAACCATGAGCACTCAAGTATAATTAATTCACATTTCTCGTAATAGCAAACAAGAGAGGTGAAATACGTTTCTATTCCTCTTCATATTTTCTCAGTCTGTATCAATGGTGTGATAGTTGTTGTATATTATTATGTAATATCTGGTATTAATCATAATGCCTTTTCTTTTTTTGCAGGGTCCTAACTCGGTCCTTGTTGCTATGGTTATGCTGCTGAATATTGGCCTTGCAATTATATTTGTCCATTTTCTGACATGATGATGCTGTTTCTCAGGTACGTTCATTTATTCTACCGCACACTTGTATTCATCAGTCGTAAATGGAAACGCACGAGATGATTTAATGCAGAGGTGTTCAAAGTGAGAGGCTCCCTGAATGGATGTTACGTAATATTACAGTTAGTTACTCACAGAAGAGCAGGGCTGCAACTAAGGATTTCATTATTGATTAACCTGTTCATATAATCCGGATCAAATGGTAGATTGATAGGTCTATAAAATGTAAAAGAACGACTATCAGTGTTCCCCAAAAATGTAAATATATTTTTACGTGAACAAGTTAAAGATATCAACTTAACTTTCAAAGAGGAGTAAGGAAAATGGAAAATATTGACATTTAAAAAGCACCAATCAGAGTTTCTTTTTAAAACATCACCCAGACCAATTAATCCATAATTCAGAGTAATGTAATGAACCGATCTCGCCTAAACGTCGGGGGATTTTACTCTTCTTCCCATTCTCCGAATACAGAAACTGAGTTAAGAAATTGAAAGGACGGGAAAGTTTTCAATTAGCATGTTTAATATGTGTACTCTGAAGTTAAACTCCCAATTTTCTCACGTGTATGGGATCAGATATCTAAGTTATGATCACAAAGGCATCCAGGAATTGAGCAAAAGTAAACCAGTAAAGTAAGTTTGCCGAAGTGAATACGCACAGTTTCAGACTTTAAACACCCCTGCATTAATGTATTTATAAGTATTTACAAGTATGAATCTGACCTTTTTATACTCCATTAACTCCACCCCTACTTCTACTTTCTTGTTTATTTCTAGTCTTTGCATTGTTATTGTACAATAGGCGCGTTCACACCGCAGTACTTTTCCCACTTTAGTTCCTATAAAGTTCCGAAATGTCGCGTTCACACTAAAAAGAGCCGGAACTAGAACTTAGTTCATCAGAACCTTTTTCACCCCCTTTTCAGTCCCTGCTAGAGAGCAGGTACTTTCGTGGGAGAAAAAGGTTCCTATGTCTGATTGGCTGGGAGGATTGCAAACCACGCCCCGTCAAACTCCCAAAAAGTTTTGTGAAGCCGCCATTTTATTATCCTTGCATTAGCATTATTAGCATTAGCATTAGCCCAGCGCACTAACGCAGAGAGACTAACTTATGGCAACACAAAATAAAACATGGGAGCGGTGGAGATGAGGAGGTGTCGGCGTTCTGGCGATTTACTCGGAGGGCTTCAGTAGAAGCTGCTGGGAGTCCCAGCAGCTTCTACTGAAGCCTTCCCCAACTCCGGGGACTTCCGGCCGGGGACTTTGGGCGGCAGTATACGCCGTGAAGTGGTTTGCGGCCTGCCAGCAAACCCAAAGCAGAAGAAGAAGAAGTGACGTCAGCGGCTTCATTTGACTAATCCTCCCCAGGGACTTATTCCGGTGTGAACGCGATCTGTACTTAGTTCATGAGAACTAAAGAGTTCTCAGGAACCTTTGTGGGAAAAGTACTGCGGTGTGAATGCGCCTAAAATGTCCCAAATTGTGATCAATAAAGAACTTCTTATCTTATCTTCATGTTGCAGTGAAACCTTCGCGACCGGTACAGTTGCATCGCCGGCCTTGAAAAAAGAAAATGGCGCCCAGTGAGACACGGGGTGGCGGCCGTAGGAGAATCAGGAAGTGAAGGTGAAGGCCCCCCCCCAACAAAACACCACCCTGTCAGGGGCCTTTTCTTCGGGGGCCACACCTGTCGATTAGCAGGTCCTCCTGGGGGGGAAATGTTGTGTCTAGTGAGATGATAAATAAAAATAAAAAAAGTTTAAAATGCGAAACCACACGGTGTGGGAGACGGACGGTCGTGTGGAGAAGCACTTTGAAATATGACGGGAGCAAACAGCTGCCTTTCTATTTTGCCATCTGACGTTTTGACGGGGAGATGTGAGAAGGCGACCCTCGGGGTATCGCTGAGGGAGGGGCTCTGGGGTTACACCAAATCCTGCACGAGGAAACTGCTCCACGGTCACTCAGTCTTACTCCCTCCACCGTTACCCAGGATGCACTGCTCTGAAACCTCCCCGTGCATGGTACAGTTTTAACATCTCGTTTGATTTCTTTTTGTTTGTTGAATGTTGCTAGTAGTTGAAAAAGGAACATTTCTCCCCACTCTCATTTTCGTTTTATTAAGTTGTAATTTGACATTACACGTTACTGAAAGTGCAATATGTTTTATTTTTTCAAAGAAAAGCTTATAGTATATTTTGCCAAACAGAAAAAAGAAGGGGGGGTATAGTAATATATTAAAGAAAATCCTTATTTTCCATTTATTCTTGTCAGACTCATTTAAATTCTCTGGTTTTGAGCCGGTTGTGAGGAAGGAGGTTTAAAAGCTACGTAGCTCTGAGAGAGTGAAGTAACAAATGTCTTATGTTATTTATTAAACCAGAAGGAAGGAAGCAGTTTGAGTTCCTCTGTTCTTTTCTTTTTGCTTTGAATGTCTCCACTAAAATGTAAAGACTGGGTGGATCGGATGGATCAGGAAGTTGGGTTTATTCAGGTCGAGGCCATGGGGAATGTGGCGCCAGGGAGAGATGCCTTTAAAAAGTCTTTAACAGAACTTCTGTTTACCTCAGAAAGAGATGAGGAAGGGGGAGGGGAAGAGATGCCGTCCTTGTCTTAACTTTGTCGTCGTGCGGGGGATATTCGACTGTTGCCATCGCCTGACTTTAGAGCCTCTGTTTGTAGTCTTTGTTGCAGAAATGGCATGAGTTTCTTTGATTAAAAAAGTGGTTATTTATATGCATTTTTCTGTCGTCACGACCGAGGTTGATTATTTATTCAATGTACAATCGATGGTCATCATTTAAAAACAAAAAGGGCTTTCTATGGGTTTATTTGCTGCACACGTCACATATGGAGTAGCTTCAGATATCAGCAAACAATATTAAAATGTGGACATCAACGCAGACACACTAAATTATTTAAGATTTTAAGACGAAATGTGATTTTCACCCTCTTTTTGCCACGCCCTCTTTTCTTGATTTAACGTCTTCACCGGAGCGCGGCGGAGCTTCGGAGGGTTTAACAGAACAGTGTATGGGATATTTTTGGAAATGCAGCATTGCATGTTGGAGTCATTTATATATAGATTATTATATACTATTTGTAAGGATTTTTACAGAGCACAATCCAGAATCTGGTATATGAGTTGGTATTTTTCTAACAATTTGCACACCTGTATTTTGACAATGAATATAACTTGTTTGTAATTGGTAATGTAATGCACATATGATAATGTTTGACAGTGGATAAAAACATACTTTATTTCTAATTGGTTGTACTGTATGTACCATTTTGGGGATGTGAAAGGCAGATGTATTGTTTGAGTATTTTCGGAAATGACGAGGAACTGCGGGAGACTTTTGATATCTCAAGGTTCGTGTTACCCCACTGATTTGTGCAAAGTCTTTGGAGATGAAGTTATGTGTATAACAATAAAGATGTTATGCCTTGTTACAACAGGTGTCTCATATTTATTTGCATACACCATTTCCTGTGGTGTGTAATATAGAATTTGGTGCATGTAAATGGTGTGAAAAGGCAGTTTCTCTCCTCCCTGAAATGATCTAATTCTCACTTTTCACTTTTAGGAGACGCAATTAGACAGAATTGGGCAAATAAATGTCTTAATGTGTATTTTGTATGTTTTCTATCCCACTAGGTTTATGTGTGTTTGATAAGTCTAAAATATGACGTGTTATGGAAGCAAAATATCACCAAATCTTAAATGTGGTAGTGCAGGAAGATAGCACCTTATAGAGCATATCATTGCCGTAAAATCCTACAGGTGCATTTCAATCGATGGACTCCCTCTTGTCTTATCAGAATGTTTTCAAATCCCCGTCTCATGTTCACTTCTGTGTATCGTCGAGGTTCATCCTCTCCTCTGATGTTTAGAGAAATGTTCAGAGCAATTGGTAAAACTAATGACTTAATGTGTATTTTCTATGTCTTCTTTCCCACTATATGATTATGTGTGTTTGGTAAGTCTCAAATGTAACATGTTATGGAAGCTTTTTACTTCGATGGACTCCCTCTTGTCTTATCAGAATGTAATTCCCCGTCTCATGTTCACTTCTGTGTATCGTCGATGTTCATCCTCTCAGCGACGCTGGCCTCACGCTGACCTTTTCATAATGAGGTCCGGGGGGGAAAGAGGAGGCAGTAAATCAAAGCATCTTCTGCGAGGTCTCACATTAACGCGGCAGGTGCCTCAGTTTGTCTCGGGTCAGTTTGTACCGTTTCCACCGCTGATCACTCCGGGATTAGTGTCGAGTTACAGCAACAGACAGACACACACAGACACACAGACACACACACACACACACACACACACACACTACAACCTGCAGAGAGTTACCATAGTGTGAATTTTGGAGCAGTAAATATCAGCTCATAACTCCCATTGCTATGTGTTTATCATAATACCACATATTATTTGTTTATGTTGTCTCGTGTCACGTCAGGTGTTCCTCTCGCCTCAGCAGGAATATTCTGGCGCTCCTCTCCTGAAGATGAACTCGTCAGTAATAGTATAGAATATCTCTGTTACTATTCTGATGTGGCGCAGCATGCTGGATACGATTTGGTTGCACAAGACAAATATAAACCAAAACCTTATAAGTGTATCCTTCCTTCATGGAGGCCGTTTCGCAGAATGTGCTGACAGGTCTGATTTTTATCAGGCCGGACGATCTACAATTATCTTGTTTATAATCAGCAAATGTAGATCAACTCTTCTGGGGACACGCTCAATTAGGCCTGTGGCTATAATTATGCTATCGGTGCAATATATGGGCAGAACTCTTCATCTCTGCTCGCCTTAATGTTGCCCTTTGCCCCGGTGTCTTAAGGTCAAATTGGGCACAAAGTGGATAATTCACTGCGTAAATTCGATTTTTCTGAATTAATTGTGGCAGCAATAACAAAAACTGAGTTTGGTGGCTCCCTATGGGTGGCTCATGTAGCCGCTAGGGATCATGGGAGTTCTCACAATCAGTTTTCAACAGACGACCACAACGCTGACGCATGCTCAAAGGTAATACAACGCCATTGGGGAAAATGTAAGTACACAACTATATACTGTGTGTGCCGTCGAAAAATGTAAATATGTATTTAAATGAAACGTATATTGTCAGCAGGTTCCATGTAATTGAATAGGGTTAGTTACAATCCGAACTAATACATTATATTAAGTGTAAAATTAATCTTTCACTTTTTTGAAAGTAAGTCTAGTTGTTGTAAGAAAATATAATGCAAGGCAAGGCAAGGCAGTATAAATGAGTAAACACTATAAATTAACATCCTCCCACTTAATTAGCATTTTTTTAATTATTATTAATAAATAAATACATAATAATATATAAATAAATAACAAAAATGTTGTTAAATAAGATATTTTTATCAAGGTATTGGTAAAAAAGTATATATATTATTTATAGTTCCTCAATAAATGAACAGTTTAAATACAATTAAATACAATAATGAAATTGCAGTCATATATATTATTCAACCCAATCAATTAATAATTATGTGAATGTGCAGCTTTCCAACACATTAGCGTTTGTTAACGTGCGTAATCACTTTACAGATTATTCTGTGTAATAACACGGAGTATCGTGTGTCTGCGGGAATATGTGGACATTCGGTATAAACACGTCTGGCCTCTCAGATTTGAGTTTCTCATATGTCTGTAAATTTAACTTCTGACTGTTCTTGCATGTGCGTCTGAAATAGATTAAGGCTTGTAAGCAGTGAGGGGATATCGCTGCTGCTAAGACATCAGTATTAAGCAGATCACTTTACCATGCCTGGCATAGCTTAGCATAGCATCGCTTCATCTCTTATATTTACATAAGCAAATCTCAGCCGCCGTAAAGCTATCACTTGGCATTTTAAGTTAACGATTATAGAGTAAACAACATTTTCTCTCTGTGTCCTACACTCATGCTGATTCTGATTATAGACTGTTGGTGTCGTGTTTATCTGAGCACATGTTGAGAGGTTTTCTCATCGGTTTGAGTCCTTACAGTTCAAGCTAACTGAGACAAACGCTCGTCACGTCCGTCATGGGAAGCTTCCAGACATGTGTATCAGGGCAATACTATTGAATTAATGAACGTGTATAAGGGCAACACACTGTTTACTTATGGTCGTTAAGGGCTTCCGTACATATGTGATTATAAAATGTGTTATTATCTGAATTACAAACGCTCGTCACGTCCGTCATGGGAAGCTTTCACACATGTGTATCGGGGCAATACTGCATTGTAGACAACAAATATTTGTTTTCTCATTATCTTGGGAAGAAAATGTATATTATTTTAGTATTTACATAATATTTAACAAATTAAACACACTTGTTATAATGTTAATATAAGGGTAAACACACTGTTTAATTATGGCCTTGAAGGGCTTCCGTACAATTGTGATTATTAAATGCTTCTAATGTCTTATTTTCAGAATTGAAATAGGGAAATTGTGTAAAATAAATATTGATATACACATAAAAAGGAAATGGTCCAGTAACAAACATTAAGAGGATACAACTATTTGTGTAAACATGAGAAGTTCAATTAAAATCTTGAATAAAAAATATTTTTAGAAACACAAGAGAATAAAATCGTGATATAATATAATACATAAAACTACATTCAAACATAAGAAGTTAAAGAAAAATGTCTAATAAAAAATCAAATAAATGAATAGAATGAAAGAAATAACAATACTTCTACAGAGGCTTATAACACATTAAAATCATGATGCATTAAAGACATGTGGTGTTCACTGGTCATTGTGTCAGTCAGCTATTAGCTTATAATTAGATTCATGAATAATTCAATTATGTAATATTTGTATTATATTACATCCAAGAATCACAGAAGCCAGCTGTGTGTCAGAGTTCAAAATACCACCATAACACTGATTTACCAGTGAGTCTGCGTTATTATACATTACATTTAATCATCTTGACTTTCATGCATAGAGACATGCTTGTTGGTGACGATGTTTCACGGAGACATTAGGAGCAACGTGAGATTACGAGGGCACTGAGGTTTGCTCCAGGCTGAAGGGACGTTCTCCTCAAATCCATTGTGACAACGTTTCCCTCTTTTCACTGAAGAGACGCCCAAAGACATCTCCCCCATCAACAGGACCTTCTGACCTGGTTTCATTCTACTAAACTATTGTCCTCTGCATGCATGAGTGATGTTTGACCAACCCTTATTATAACTGGTGGTAGAAAGAAGTAGAAAATTAGGTTTGATAGTCAGATTAATACGAGACCTACTTACCCACTTGCAGGCCCGCCTTAACCTGCCATCAGGCCCTGGTGCTTTGTAGGCCCCCTATTTAAACAACAAATCAAAGTAATCTATAGCCTCGGCAGGCTCTGACACACACACACACACACCGCTGCCGCTCGGTACAGAGCTCATCTGTCCTTCCTGCTCATCCAGGCCTACAGGTTTAAAATAACCTGTAAGCTTCGGCATTTCATTTAATAGCTGCTTGTCTCGAAACTCCTTTTCCCTCAACAATTTCCTTTTCCGAGCGCCTCTTTCTCAAACTTTTTCTTCTCCGACATTTTCACCTAAACAACTTTCATCTGTTACTCAATCACTCGCATTTTGAATAAGTCACATGTGAAATATATTCTCCTTTTGATTGGCTGTTAAGTGGCGGGTGTCTTGTAACTTGTATCAATCACCTGCCACATACATTCAGATCAAATGATGGACAGAACATTTGACGAATTACAAAACAATGCTATTGGCTCATGATCTCCGTCGGCCCCTTGGCTTCAGCCCAGGTCAGCCCGTGCATTAAGGCCACGTTATGTTACTGCGAATACTGAGTAAGCATTGGTGGGAAGTATCATTCACTCAAGTACTGTAAAGTAAGAGTACAAAATGAGGTGTGATAGTCAAATAATAATAAGACTTAATCTACCACCTTAATGTTGTTATCATCACGGACGAGCAAAACGTGGCGTAAGTACATCTACTCAAGTACTGTGTCTGTTTACAACTGAGGCAACTTCATACTTTTTAATGATAGATATTGCATGTCGTTTGGTAATTCACTAAATCAAAAGTGTAAATTAAATGGCCACATGTTCAGGTCTATTTCTGTATACTCCTGCGTGAGTTAAATACTCGACAAATTAAGATTCATTTATTGTTTTATAAGGAGTTTTAGTTAACAAAAAAATGGAGCCTAACCGAAAACATATTTCCAGCTTACATGCACACACAGAGTATCAGATGTGTGGACAATAGTTTGATTTAACTGAGTTTGACCGACTTACTAGTGTACCACAATATTTCAATATAACATTAAAGGATATAAATTATCCATTTGATAACCTAGACCTATTTCCCACTGTGGTACTTTTGGTTTTTATGAATCTGTTATTCATGTTCCTTTATTTTGTCTTCTTATTAAGTGTTAATGTTGATGTGAAGCACTTTGAATTGCCGCTGTGTCTGAAAATGTGCTATATAAATAAATAAACGTATACTGTACCTTGCCTTACTTTAAATGTAGTAAAAGATCTGCAAAGTCATCCACCAATTTAGGGGGTAATGCACATTCATATATCAGTTCATTTGCAAGTCTATAAGAACACAAACCACAGTGAGACAAACATGTAACATTTAATTAGACTTAGTGTCTTTTTTCTAGCAAGTTAACTGCATCCCACCATTTCCAGAATGGCCTGCTGCGTGTGCAAGAAAAGCGAGATCAGAGGGGACGTGTTAACGGGACGGGTGAGATCACTCTGCATTACAAGATGGTTTGACTGCATTGGTGTGTGTGTGTGTGTTGTGTGTGTGTGTGTGTGTGTGTGTGTGTGTGTGTGTGTGTGTGTGTGTGTGTGTGTGTGTGTGTGTGTGTGTGTGTGTGTGTGTGTGTGTGTGTGTGTGTGTGTGTGTGTGTGTGTGTGTTCTGAGGGTCCACGGCAGCCTCCCTAAAATAGAGCTGAGAGCAGCTGCAGAGAAACATGAAAGCGACTGCCGCCGCCTGATCATAAGCACTAATGGTGTAATGGGGGACTGGAAGGTCAGTGATTGTTTGTGTGTGTGTGTGTGTGTGTGTGTGTGTGTGTGTGTGTGTGTGTGTGTGTGTGTGTGTGTGTGTGTGTGTGTGTGTGTGTGTGTGTGTGTGTGTGTGTGTGTGTGTGTGTGTGTGTGTGTGTGAACAGGCTACTGGAACTTTCTGGAACACAAACTGACAGCATAGCTAAGCCTGGTATTACTGTAAAACAAATACCAGGCCAGGTGTGACGGCTGCAGAACTCACATGTGCTGCAGCCTTAAAAAACAAAATCATCTCCCACCAGTTCTTTCTTTAATATCTGTGTGTAATTCCCTCCCCCCGCGTCACACACACACACACACACACACACAGTTTGCTGGCACGCTCAGGCTACTCTTAGTGTCCCGTCTCGGATATCTGCGTCCATATGCAAGCCTCACATTTCAGCAGTCATCACTTTTGCTGCATGACAGAAGCAGGATCAGGGCAAAGTCACATTCTGAACCTGACCGTGACTACAGTATGTACCCACTTAATCTCCCTCACACACCCTGTACCTGTTTCAGGAGACATTATGGGATGTGATGAAGGCCTGTTGATGCAAACAACAACCCCATGTTAACCGAATGGGTCTTTTTGGATGCAAGGTTATAACTCATTCAGATGGATGATAATCAAAATAATGCAGAACATGCAGAGGGAAGTTTCATAACCCTAAAACGTTTTAAAGTGAATTATCATCATGTTTAATTCATGTTTACATAATTTTGTAGCTTTAGTTGTTGTTTTATTTGATTGTTGTGTAATTGGTTAGTTGTTCTGCTCCTGGATTTTATGCAGTGAATACATGAACACAAACTGAACTTTGTAAGGTACATGAAGAAGGGCAGAGTACATGCCTCTTTCTCTCCTCTCCCTCTCTATCTCATTCTTTCTTGAATCCAGATTTATGGGCCTGCAAAATGTCTCTGTCATGTCCAATCAGCACCTGCTGTCGCGCATCACAGCTCGTGGAGATAGTCTGAAACACAGGCGCCCCCTAAAGGCTTCACAGCGCAAATCATCTCTTCATGACTGGCCTGTAAACCAGTGGAAATCTTGACAAGTCATCTCAGGTCTTTATCATAAATAGAATCATATTGTCATCCTACCCCTCTTATTGTGAACCCATGGATCATGAGACGATGGACCCCTGCACAGTCATACTGTCTTTCTAAAAACATTGCACGGTGGTTAGATATCCAATAAAAGCCTCTGATATGTTGCTTGTTCTCTTGGACAAGTATTGTGACACCGGATTATGAGACCATTCAAAAGGCCCATACATAGGAGCAAGACACACACATTTAGCCTCTTTTTGGTCATTTCTTAAGACAATTTGTATATATGTGTGGTCATTTTGTGTCTAGTTGTATTTGTTTTGGTCTTTTGCCATTGTTATTCTGTGGAGATATAAATGAGATGTCCACTAATAACAGCCTCTGATTAGCATGTTGTGTGTTCTCTGTTGTAAAGGTAAGATATGTTGTATCCTTGGAGAAAACTCACACACTAATAACTATGAAAAATACAAAGTAAATGTAACTTTCATATTGACGTTTTTTTGCAACGAACACGACCTGAGTTAAAAGGGACCGTTCATCTCTGCGATTGAAATACCTACGGAAGACATTTATAGCGGACCTGGTGCTCACCTAAAGTAGTTCCGGGTATAAACAGCCTGGTGGCTAACGTTAGCTGAACCGCAATCCTCTCCTGCTGATTCTTCTACTGAATTGGTGAGACACTGTGTTGTGTTTGTGATTACAAGTTGTTCTGTGTTGTTGTGTCTCTGACTTAATGTCCCATATCAATGTAATGTCCTCAATAAAGGAATTAAAGTGCTTTTTGTGAGGCGTTAGCATGTTAGCAACACATAGCTAACGCCGAAAAACATGTTCAACGGAAAAGAAAAGAGCAGATTGAAATGTCATTTGAATGAATTGAGCAGAACAGTTTGCAGCTTTGTGAAATGTATTCTAACTAAAGCCATGTTAAACTATTGTAGTGTTTTATTGGATTGGATGTAGCTGTCTCTGGTAGAGGGTGACTGTCACAAATTCACTAAAACAACAGGCCTAGCTAACTGTGAGCACAAACCTTAATTATTATGTGTTTACTCTGCATTAAAGTCCTTTATGTGTATATGTTGTTGTTGTTCTTATGTGATGTGTTGTCTCCTTTCAGGGTAAACAATAATCCCGGAGCAGGATGGGTGAGTTCATCTGATTTAAGTAAAATCACAAAAGTATTATCAGAGAATGTACTCTTAAGTATAAAAAGTGTGCTGAAAAATGTATTTAATGTGTATATTTATATATGTTACAATTATATATAATATTGTAGCATAGAGACAAGCAAAGTTCTGATTTACTTTCTGTAGAATATTGACATTATTTCACTCGTTTGTGATTTTAAAGAGTTTTATTTTTACAGATACGTTTAGTTAAAAGTAGCTAAAGCTCTTTAATACATGTAGTGGAGTAGAAGTATAAAGTAGCATTAAATGTTAAAGTACAAGTACCTCAAAAGTGTACTTAAGTTCAGTAAATGTACCTAGTCAGATCATACTAACAATAACTTTATTGATGTATTATTAATCAATTTGCAAAGACACTAAAAACATTATCAATTGTGAAAGTCTTTTTTTGTTTACATGATCCTGTACCTTTTTAAGAAATGCATAGGGTTATCATGTTCTTCATTTATTAAATGTCTGATCGTGTGTGAGTGAGTGTGTGTGTGAGTGTGTGTGTCAGTGTGAGTGAGTGTGGTTGGTGTGTCAGTGTGAGTGAGTGTGTGTGTGTGTGTTGACTCAAATCGGTCTCAATAGTAAACATGTTCTTGGGCCTTTCTCCAAAGTCCCAGCTGTTATTATAACAGTTGTCCTGAGTGTGTGTGTGTGTGTGTGCTGCAGCTGTTTGAGGTTGTCACTCTTTGCTGCTTCACAGACGGAGAAGAGAGAACCTACGGTGGCTGTGAAGGGCCAGATGCCATGTACGTGAAGCTGATCTCTTCGGATGGCCACGAGTTTATCGTGAAACGGGAACACGCCTTAACATCCGGGACGATCAAAGCCATGTTGAGCGGACCTGGTGAGGATTTGGGGAAATTATTTAGAGTATCGCAAACTGCTTAAAGTAAGGAACACGTTCAAACATTTCTGTGGGGATTAGCTCGTAACTTTTTCCAGGCTGCTGGATTCCTGTTGTGACCAGTTGATGGCGCTGTGCTCACTCCATACCACTACTAGTTAACTTCCTATTTCACTTTAAAACATTTTATGAATGCGCCTGTTAAAGGAACCCACCTAACATTAAAATATTACATTATGCGTTCCACTAATTTACTAACAGACAGGAATTATATATGTGTTTTTAAAGAGAAAGATCTTATGGAAAGATGGGAGTAATTTCCCCCCAAAACAAATATTATATGTGAAAACACAATACCAGCTACCTGCACTGCTTTCTCACAGGGGAGAGACAGACAGGAGAGACAGACAGGGGAGAGACAGACAGGAGAGACAGACAGGGGAGAGGGGGAGAGACAGACAGGGGAGACAGACAGGGGAGAGACAGACAGGAGAGACAGACAGGGGAGAGACAGACAGGAGAGAGACAGACAGGGGAGACAGACAGGGGAGAGACAGACAGGAGAGACAGACAGGAGAGACAGACAGGGGAGAGACAGACAGGGGAGAGACAGACAGGGGAGAGACAGACAGAGGAGAGACAGACAGAGGAGAGACAGACAGAGGAGAGACAGACAGAGGAGAGACAGACAGGAGAGACAGACAGGAGAGACAGACAGGGGAGAGACAGACAGACAGGAGAGACAGACAGGGGAGAGACAGACAGGGGAGAGACAGACAGGGGAGAGACAGGAGAGACAGACAGGGGAGAGAGAGACAGACAGGAGAGACAGACAGGGGAGAGACAGACAGGGGAGAGACAGACAGGGGAGAGACAGACAGGGGAGAGACAGACAGGAGAGACAGGAGAGACAGACAGGGGAGAGAGAGACAGACAGGAGAGACAGACAGGAGAGACAGACAGGGGAGAGAGAGACAGACAGGAGAGACAGACAGGAGAGACAGACAGGAGAGACAGACAGGACAGACAGGAGAGACAGACAGGAGAGACAGACAGGAGAGACAGACAGGAGAGACAGACAGGGGAGAGACAGACAGGGGAGAGACAGACAGGAGAGAGAGAGACAGACAGGAGAGACAGACAGGGGAGACAGACAGGGGAGAGACAGACAGGAGAGAGAGAGACAGACAGGAGAGACAGACAGGGGAGAGAGATCAGTTTCTCTCATTTCTATCATTGCATGTTCATTTCTTCTTCACACAGATATTTGATGGGATAAAATGAGGAAGTGATTTGGTTTTGGACAAAAAGGCAGTGATTTTATGTTTAATTATTCAGTTGAAAGCTTCTTTGGAACTGAATCTTAAAGGTTCATTTCTTACATGTTAATTTAAAATTAGCCACTGCTTGTTCTGTAATACTGACTTTATTTGTATCCATCGCAGGGCGTCGGCCAATCCAAATAATCACACACTAATTATTACAAATGAATAAGCATCTAATTGGATAACATTGTTAAAAACTACAACTTGACTTTTATGGCAAACGACCGTAAACCGATAATGTTTAGCAGATGATTCTGTGTGATGGCTTTCAAGATATTGGAAGCTGTATTTCTTACATTGCATGGATTCAAAGTCAATGTTAACCCTCTGCAACTCGCTTCATGTGCTTAATTATTCAGTTGAAAGGTACATTTCTTACATGGTATGTGTTTCAATATCAGAGTACACATGAGAACAAGGCTGTGCTGTAACTATGTATGATTACATAGAAGAAGCTAATGAGACACTGTGTTGAATATATGATGGCTATGTTCCAACGATTAAACATGGAGATTCAGCCTCTATGGAGAGAGACATCAAGCATGCTCATTTCTGACGTGGAGCTAATCTGAAGTAAACATTGAATACTTTCTATTCCTCCATCTTGTGACTGTAACGGCCCGTCCACACAGCAGCGTGCGTTGAAAGCTTCACTTTGAATGGGGTGACGTCAGGTTTTGCCGAACTGCATTGTGGGAAGCGACGCGGAGCTTTGCTGGCGTGGCTCGCGGCAAAAGTTGAGCAATGTTCAACTTTTGAAGCCTCTGCAGAAGCGTCAGCCGATCCAATCGTATGCCAGTACAAGCTCTAGCCAATCAAACCGCTGCTTGTGTGTCGGGGGCGGGAGATTCATGTTGTTGGTCGAGTTTCAGACACGCCCACCAGCAAGCGTCAACGCACGCCGCTGTGTGGACGGGCCGTAACTCCCTCTCTTGGATATCAGCATGTGAAGGACACTGTTCAGATGCTCTGTATGTGATGACTCCTTCTGGAGAGGATCACAGATACATGGATCCTGAGGTTGAAGCTCAAGACGGTGACGAGTGAGATTTTTCTAACAGTATGAATATATGTTAACTGTCCTCAGGTCAGTTTGCTGAGAACGAAACCAACGAGGTGAACTTCAGGGAGATCCCGTCCCACGTGCTCTCCAAGGTCTGCATGTACTTCACCTACAAGGTCCGCTACACCAACAGCTCTACGGAAATCCCAGAATTCCCCATCGCTCCGGAGATCGCGCTGGAACTGCTCATGGCTGCAAACTTTTTGGATTGCTAAAGTTACAGAGGAAAAAAAATGTAGCAGCTTAAAACAGTTTTACATTTTTTTTTGAATATTTAAATTGTTTTTGCCATTTACTTATATGAAACCTGAATAAATATGTCACCATGTTATTATTTCCTTTTTCTTTTTGCACCTGGCTTTCTGTCAAAGTTTTATTAGTATTAAAGGATTTCATTTTAATGTAATAAATGGTGATGGAAGCTTCACTTGCCCCGAATGTGATGAATGTGTCCCCACTCCATCGATGTTCCCTCACCTCTCCAGATGAATAAAGACCTGTTTGGTGAGCACACTCTACTGCGACCTCACTTTGCATGAACACACGACTAGTCTAAGTCAAGTAAATCAATGCAAAGTGTAGAAGACCTCAAAGAGCATTGGCCAGACATATTGTTTATTCTAAAATATATAATTTAACATTAGTTGTTGGACATTAGTTGTAAGAGGCCTTACTTTGAAAATCGTCTTTATACTGGCCTTCTTGGGATGTTTGGAACATGTTAACACAGCTCAACTAAATAAGTGTATACATATACCCACCAGTGCAGGAAAGGTAAACACTTTTTAGGTCTAATCTAATTAAACTAATCGGGTCATGGATGCACTTTAACACACTGGTTCAGACAACCTGGCATGTAAGAAGTTTTAAAGGTCCCATGTCGTGGCCATTTCTACTGATCATAATTCCTTGTGTGGGCTACTAGAATAGATTTACATTGTGCAATTTTCCAAACTCACATTGGTTTCTCACAGCATCTCTGTATAGTCTGTGTATTCACTCTCTGTCCTACACGGCTTGTTGGAGCTCCTGCTCCCCCCCCCTCCCTGTGAGCCCAGTGGCCGTCTGCGAGACACAGCTAACCCCAGCCCGAAACACACACACCCGCAGCCTGGCTGGGAGTTTAAGTGTGTGCCCAGGCTGAGTTCCGTAGTGTCTCGCCGACCCCACACCAGTGAGCCAGCTCACACGGTCCCGCTCCTCACAGCAGCGAGCCTCGCCCGGAACACCCGCAGCCTGGCTGGGAGTTTGAGTGTGTGTGTGCCCAGGCTGAGTTCCGTGGTGTCTCGCCAGCTCAGTGTCCCGCTCCTCGCAGCAGCGAGCCTCGCAACGTCCCGCCGAGTGGACCCGAAATACGTCACTATACCCAGGAAGCAAACAATGGAAAAATAAAAATGTCCAACGAGGCGTTCTGGGGCAGCACAGGCAGGTATTTTCTGCCTGTGCTGCGAGTTGAACTCGCTACAGGGTGTACTTTGAGGGTGTGTGACTCTGCAGACCGTTCACATGCAGAAAAACCTTCATGATAACACAAGGGGACGGGTAATGACTGGAAAAGCATGACATGGAACCTTTAAAATAAGTTATACATTAGTTTCTTGGAGAATACTCCTGGGGAAAAATATACTCATATATCGCACTCTACTGTTGCCTCACTTTAGCTTAGCTCAAATCAATGCAAAATGTAGAAGACCTCAAAGAGCATTCGGCAGACATATTGTTTATTAAACTAATACAATTGCTAATTTAACATTAGTTGTAGGACATTAGATGTAGGAGGCCTTACTTTAAAAACGTTATGTATACTGGCTTGCTTGGGATGTTTGTAGTAATGGCATTTACATAGTTAATTTGTATACATACCCACCAGTGCAGGAAATGTAAAGAACGAAACTAATCGGGTCATTTACAAAGATGTGGATGCACTGCGACGCACTGATTCAGACAACCTGGCACCTACACAGTTTTAAAGAAGTTATACATTAGTTTATTGGAGATGACACCTGGGGATTGTTCATTCAAATATACACATATATTGCAGATTCAACACAATCAGAATTAGAAAGAAAGAGATGTATTGCCAAGTACACGCACGAGGAATTTTGATACAGTTTCCTCTCGATCTCTAAAGAAGAAGGCACTTCTACTCCTGGCTTATATCAAAGTTTAATACATATTTTAACACTAACTCTGTTTCCCCCTTTAGTGCTTCTTGATATTGCAGATGCCTCAGTGACCCATGTGACCGCTACCTCAGTGAATTGTAACACTTTGTTTTTGACTTCCTCCATCTCTATCTTTATTGAAATACTTTAAAAAAACACTGCCAACATGAACTAATGAAATGATACAGATCTATAAACCTTCTCCTCCCCAAAATGCTTCTTAAAATAGCAGACATTATTGATCCATGTCATTTTACCACTTCCAATAGTGTACATTATAATCCAAACCTCGTTTAGATATGCAGCCTATATATATATTTAAAGAATTAAAAAACGTTTGCAAAATAATAAGATAATCATTTAAAAACCTATTTTTGTCCTCGAGTTATTCTTGAAATAGTGGATCTCATAGACACTTTTTTATAATGAAATTATGTTATATAATGCTGTTACAGTGTCAATTACAGTAATCAAGTTCTCGCGAGATCTCCTCGCTGCCGATTTGCTGTCAAAACAACTTATGTGCGTCACGTGATCTGTGACGTAGTGCCTTCGCTGCTGCAGGGGGGGGGTTTCCATCATGGCGTCGATGCAGGTAAGAACACAAACGACATCGACCTGGATATTCATAATTTAACTGACCTTCAGTGGGGTTTATTCAGACAGTTTACTCCCATGTTAACTTGGGTACAAATATATAACCGAGGTGGTGTTGACATTAAAGTAAAAGCGAGGATTTTAATGCTAAACGGTTAGCTCTGCTGCTAGCATTACAACCTAGCATCATCATCAACAGATACCAGCTTCTTTTATATTGAAATCGTGACTGGCGGTGTTTTAAAGACAGCAACACATAAGTATTAACTCAAGGAAGGAGATGTTATGAGTTAATATACAAAGCTAATGTTTGACATGAGTGCTAGCTGCTGTTTTGGCTGGCGTTGACGTAAGCTAGCTAACGAACCAGTGCGCAGCAGATTGAGCAGCTTATCAAATAATAACAGCTTGTTCATCATTAAGATATCAAATAATAACAAAGTGTTTTTATCACCTGGTTGATGATTATTGAAATGAAGGCAGTATTTTCTACACGCTATAATTGTTTTTATTTGTGAAGATTGATTCCTCTCCAGCTGAGCATGTGCATGTGGAGATTTACCATTTATAATTAAAATTACACAATTATAACTTTATTATTTAATCTACTGATGAACTAGGTTTGTTGCTCTCTTCAACCTCATTTTATTTGGCTTAAAATAGCTCTTTTAGTCAGGGTGGAGTTAGTGTTTTTACCAACATTTACAGCAATAAGATGTAAAATAATTTGATAGTTAATGTCTTATTAAAATGTAGGAACAAATAAGGAATTTTTTCTACATGCTATAATTGTTCTTATTTAATTTCCTCTTACAGAAAAGGCTGCAAAAGGAATTGTTAGCCATGCAAAATGATCCACCCCCAGGAATGACACTCAACGAAAAAAGTGTACAAAACACCATCACACAGTAAGTACTCTTGTTCTTTAGCTTAAATAACCTCTTGCATCTAACACAGTGGTTATCTGTTGCTACCAGAGGGTACAAGGACATGTTGTGGAGCTGATTTGAATAGCAATTGTATTGATTCAGCTGTCACTTGTCACACTGTCTTTCATTGAGACTGTGACGAGCAAACAGAGGCGTGTAAACAACAGTGAGCGAAATATAATGATCTACCGGATCAAATACGTGACTAATGTGGAGTAATGATACATAGTTTAAATAGCTAAACATCTGTCCTATTAGTAGTAGAGCATGCGGACTACACTAAACCAAAAAGAAATTGAAACATACCGAGGGATTTTTAAATAATGCAAATAGCAGAAACAGATGTGCTAAGGTGTAAAATATAAGAACAGACAAGGAAGATTGCCCCTTCTCCTTTTAGGTCATGTAGGATGGATATATTCTTTATCGCTGTCTGCTAAAAGCCTGACAAAAATACAGGCTGACATGTGCTTTTTATCGTGCTTTAAAAAAGTCAACGCCTTGGGGGGGGATTTCATAGTTTTGGTGAGAAACAATAAGAGGCCTGTGCTGCTAATTGTATTATCAATGTGATAGTTTGTATTCAAAGAGCTCCATGTCTTATTCTTGCATTTCTAATTATTGTGTAGTCCATCAATGGATTGCTTTTGGAAGACCTATTATTACTCTAGTTTTATCCGCTTGAAATAAACGCATGAAATTTGCATTCAAAGTACTTAATGCTGTAGGAAGTATGGCGATGAAATGTATTATAGCTGCATGTACGGAGGAATCGGGGTCAGCTAGTGAGTGGCAGCCCTTCAGTGGAGAGTCTCTAATGCACAGCGTCACTATCCATCCTTATCAAATATTTAACGGTTGATTTGGCATGCAGCAGTGTGTCTAGAGTAGCAAGGAACAGAGGCTGCTAGCTGACTTCTCTGACTCAGTTTCCTCCCTTATCATGTTAACTGATTCAGTCAAATTGTGTCTGAGAAGCAGCAGAGTCTTTACCTGTGAAAGGGATTTACGGCCGTCATTCAAATGTCTTTTAGCTGCAGACTCACACGCGAGGTTCAGAGTGACTACCTGCAATCAGAGGTCATTCAATGGGGATTTAACCAATGGCCCACTCATCAAATAACTGCAATATCGTCACAGTTGCACTATTACAAACTGCTGCATCATTCTTGGAAGAAATGCTAAAATAATTGACCGTATGCAAACGGTACATTGAAGCATTCACCTGGCTTTTTCTCTGAACTCACAGGAAAGGAAATATCAGTGAGCTAGACATTTGATTTCTGCACCCCGATTGCCTCGCTTCTTTAAATATACAGTTTGTTTGGCTTCCCCTATACTTCTGTGACCTACAGAATTACACCATATTTGCTGGTTTTATCAGTCAACGCCGACGGTGTCCCAAAATCCACCTCTGTGCCCGTCACCGTCTGCTTTTAAGGTCAAAGCCAAACCCTCTCATATGTACCCAATCGCTGCTGTTGAGAATGTTAAAGAGTTCAAGCTTCCACGTGTCCTCATGGAGAAATACTGCAGGGACGTTTCCCCCAAAACCTCATCCCTAATCCTCGGTTCTTCTGAACCCGAGCCGCTGTTTGGCAGAGAGGAAGCGTCCAATCACAAACCTCTGCTTTGGCCAGACGGGCAGGACATCATGTACTGTCTCTTGACAAAGACATAATACTCGGTTCTATTTCCGTCTGGATTTCAAGTTAGCAGTTTCTAAACTTTTTATTTGTTTCCATTCTCTCTGACTTCAAGGTCCTTCTTGTTTTAGGAAGAGTACGAGTTCATATCAAGCACTTTGTGACTATGTCTGGGAAAAGAGCTTTATACATCAGCTTGACGTCACACTCCATTTATTGTTTTGTGTGGTTGTAAAAGCGTCATATCTACGAACAGGTTTCCCTAGCTTCCTCGATGTTTGCTCTGAACACGTCAGGGTGTGTCTTTTTGTCCTCGTCTGTTGAAATGTCTGTCTGTTTGTTTCGTGTGTCATGGTTACTGACAGTCGAAGGGATTTACCCTTTTCATTCAAGAGTCCCGGTGGAGTAAAGTAGTCTCTTCCTGCGTGACATTCAAGTGAACCTAAAAACAAATGGTGACCTTACGTTGTTAGTTTGATAGCTTTTGTTTAGGGTACACTTTGTCTCGTTGCGCTGCTCGTTAGATTAGGAAGAGTCTCAATCGCTACGGATGGGGAAGTTGAGCGTCATGTCCTTGGGTGTACTTTTCCTCTGCTCACACTGTTGCCATGAGGTGTGTTTCAGCATCTTGATACACTGATACGCATGCCGTTATAAACATGGCTGACCTGATGTGCTCGAGGCTATGTTAGAAAGAGGCTCTGATCCTGAAGTCTCTGCTGTGACCCATCTTTCCTCAGAGACATGAGGGCAGAGATTGTGACGCTGCCATCACAGTTTCCCTCTCTCTTCCAGCACATAATAACCACATTTATTCTGCGCTGGATGTGGAATATCTGGCTTTCTTTGCGAGTGAAGCCTCTGGGTTTTATATGAATATGAAGCGGGTCCAGAGAAACTGGATCCTCCGTGCCACAGAGAGCCAAAATGGATTTAGTTTAGATCGATAGAGTATCATGTTGGTCCTGAAGCGCCGCCATAACCCCGCTGAAGGTTGAATGTCAGGGGAATGAGTCGGGATAAAACGCTTTGATTTACAGCAGCAGTGTGTTCGCTGTGCTACTTAGACATGTGTATGGCTATGTTACTGGCATCCTTTGGGTACTATAACCCTGTATGAACACAGGTAGAAGTACACTACATGTATACAGCTTTGTACATGTGACGACAACATGAAACAAGCATTTAGAACCTGACTTTATCCAATGTTCAGGTTTGTGTTCCTGCAAATCTGCGCATATTTAATTATATGATGGATACTTTGCATATTTAAACTATTTCAGAAGACTTGTAATACAAACAAGAATTGTCTTAATTAGGGAGGCTCCGATCGCCAATTTCGGGGCCGATCGCCGGAATCAGTATCGGCCGATACCTATATCCGATCGAGTGGGCGGGGCCTAAATGGAAGATTTAAACATCACTTCCATTTAAAGTGATGTTTAAACTCAGTTAATGCTCATTCTCTGGAGCTTCCACAAACAACAACCAACTTAATTATTACATTCAAATGATGAACATTATTCAAGTTTACATTCACTTTGGAGAACACGGGAGAAATGAGCGGAAGCCTCTCTTTTCCTCTCCCTCCCTCTCCCTCCTCTCCCTCCTCTCTCTCCCTCCTCCCTCTCCCTCTCCTGACAGCCTGTCAGTATTTCATGCAGCTCACTGATCCAGTAATGAGTGACCCGACAGTGAAGAATACATATATTTATAACTAGTTTAGTTCCAGAGGTAGATCAAATAGCTAAGTGTGTTCGGTCTAACTCTCGTGTGTTCCGCTCTCCGGTCCGGCGGGCGGAGCTGCAGGATTTCTGCTTCACGTTGCATTCCGCTATTTTACTGTCTTTTTCGGACACCCTCAAATAATGCCAGACTCGTGAAGCCATTCTGCGAGCTTGTTTTGCCGCACACAGAGAAAAGTGTCATGCGATCGGCATGTTTAGAGAGCACCGATCGATCGGTAGAGAGTGAGTATCGGCCGATCGATCGGAGCATCCCTAATCTTAATGTAAGTCATTAACTGGAGAAATGTCTTGCTGATATCTTTAAGTTAAACAATCACCCTATTCAGCTGTAGTGTCTCGCCTTAACGTGTTTAGTGGAAGTGTAAAAATGCACATTGAATTGCATCTCGTTGTCATCGCTACGACCTCCGCTTCCACCACTCTTACTTATTTATTTGTGTCGATGTTTTACTGCGTGAGAGATGCCAAAGAAATGTCGTTGTACTTTGTATGATGACAATAAAGATCTATTCTTCTGATAATCTCCTCCTCTCGGGGAGCCGGTCTCAGAGCTTTAACTCAGTGACGGATATTGTAATTGTTGTGATGTCTTGGTTTAACATGTTTTCATCTGTGTCCTTCCTCCAGGTGGATTGTAGACATGGAGGGAGCGTCTGGCACACTCTACGAAGGAGAGAGATTTCAGCTGCTTTTCAAATTTAGCGGTCGATATCCTTTTGATTCACCTCAGGTACGTTTCTCTGCAGGTGTGTGTGGGTGTTTCTCAATGTCGAGGAAGGATGCTCCAGAGCCACTATTTCAAGCATACTACGTCATCGAGTGCCGCCGAAGGACTGTTCCAATGTCCAGCATGCTTGGAATTCTACCGAGCCCGGCGTACTTCGTTTGGGGAAGTTTCGAGGCTGCACATGCGTAGACTCTGCGGTCTTAAAATCCCCACAATGCTTTGCGCACGGACCAATTCCCCAAATCTGTGGCGGAAAATGTAAGAGGCGGGGCTTCTCTATGACGCACACCTGCTCGCCTGTTCCACTCTTCGTTATCCGAATGCCAGGAAGCATTCTTGCCTCGCTTCTGAAGCAAGACGTTCGGAAGACATGTGCTACCAAGCAAGCGTACTCGCTGTGTGTTGGAGAGTGTGTGTGTGTGTGTGTGTGTGGTGCTCTTTGTCTCTCTGCTTCCTACATGACGCACAAGCTGCTTTCCTGGGTGTGGACACCGAGGTCATAACGTTTATTTTTGATTTGGCTACGGATGAAGAACAAAATGGTTGGAGAACTGTGAAAGTAGTTCGACATCATTTGAAAGAGTCCTTCAAACCGTAGACAGAAGATCTTGAACGACATTTGATCCACTAAAACAGGGGTATCCAAACTACGGCCCGGGGGCCAAATGCGGCCTGCTAACCATTTTGAATCGGCCCTCAGCTAATTAAAAAAGTATAATCAAATATGGCCCACAAATTAAACTTTTCTTACATTGTACTTCTTAAATATATATGTAGAAATATACTTCACAGTAGTATTCATGTGTTGATGAGCACACTTAATAAATTCAGTCAATTCATGTTGACATTTTCTAACAAATCTTAGTTAATACAGAAAAGCCTAATGACTTATTGACGTAACGAGCTTGAAATAGACCCGATGTCATCTTATTATAATCACTCTGAGACGTCTGTGTTAAGGAGCTGCCAACAAGAGAAACGAAACCCGACGGAGAGCTGTGATGTAGGCGGGTTTCTTCTTAAAGCATGTATGGAGCCTAATTACCGACATGTTGCTGACTGATAACTTGACTGATGAGGCGATATACCGCACCTCTATGAGCGGCCCAGCCCTTCGTATATTTTTCTGTGTGTGGCCCTCTGTGAGAAACGTTTGGACACCCCCGCACTAAAACATTGAAATCATGTCTTTGTGATTTAATTATTTGAGTAGATCCAGCTCCATCTCCTGGTGCAGAGCCTGTTCATCTGTGGTTCAACTCAACGAGAGCTGGTGCCGTCTGCTTTTGTCTGAAGCTAAATATTACAGCTTAAAAAATGATATCATTCCAGTATAGATTGAACCTAAAAGTATGTTTTTCACTGGTTATTTTAGTTTTAAATTACAATTAGAACCACATATTACAAACGGACCTGATCTGGTTCCTTACAGTTCTAGTTATGATGGTTTGTTTCTGACCATTTGTTTAAAGAATGAAAGTCTTAACTCATTTACAAAAGACGACACAGATACTCTGTTTTCTGTTTTGTCGTCCACACAATCGCTGCAGCTTAGTTGTTGGCAACATCTTCCTCTCCAACAGTGCAACAAATAATATACACACACACACACACACACACACACACACACACTCTGCAGCCACAGTTGAAGGGATTAGTTTATCTCCACAATCTTGTTTCACTCATCAGGATCCTGGCAGCCTAAAAATAGCGGATGAGTAGGTGCAGAGAAAATGAGAAACTTAGCTGCTTAGCTCGGATCCTCTCAAGAGGAAGGACACGCTGTCAGAGGCCCCTCCATCGAGGCCCCACAGGGAGCTGCAGTGCATTGTGGGATGTGGGAGTTAAACAACACAACGGGACAATCCGCTGACTGGAGTCGATCACTTTTGTGTTCACAGCTTCTGTTTCACTTCCTTTAGAGGTCACTGAGCTTGAGTTTCTGTCATTAATGAGAATATCAACACATGGCTCCCAAGGCGCGTTTATGACGACAGAAATGACCCACATTCGTACCTTAGACGACGTGACTAGCTGGGGCAAAGTTATCTCGAAGATTTTTAATATCATGGATGAATATTTGGCCGATTTGCACCCTGGAGATGAGGACCAACACTCTTAAGTACACCTGTACGAACCTTTCAATAAGGACACTTGTAATAGCAATCTGGGCCTGTAAGTGGCAAACACATACAGTTACCCTTTAAAGTCATCATGGTTGAATTAAAATGTACCTCAGGCTAAGTGACTAGCTGTGACGAATACTTCTTTACTTTACTTTGAAGAGTTTTAATATCATGGATGAATATTTGAACCCTGGAGATGAAGACAAACACTGGTGATATTCCAGAACGACACGTTCCCTTAACCCAGGCTTGCTTAGACAAATGACAGATTAAATGCGCCGTGTTGTTCTCTGTAAGGTCCTCCATGTTGTGGCATCCAAACCCCCCACCTGTTAGAGACTCGTCATCCCGCCGTGCACTCTGAATATTCCTAATAACCGCTGTTCTTTGTTTCAGGTAATGTTCACTGGAGAGAACGTACCGGTCCACCCTCATGTGTATAGCAACGGTCACATCTGTCTATCTATTCTAACGGAGGATTGGTCGCCAGCTCTCTCAGTGCAATCAGTCTGTCTTAGCATTATCAGCATGTTGTCCAGCTGCAAAGAAAAGGTAACCCCACCTGTGATCATGCGGAATATAACCAGAGATGCATGCTAATGACATGCTAATGACATGCTAATGAGATGCTAATGAGATGCTGAACCATGTCCTTTCTTCTTGCAGAGACGACCGCCCGATAACTCCTTTTATGTAAGAACGTGTAACAAAAATCCAAAGAAGACAAAATGGTGGTATCACGGTGAGTGTGTTACACCTCGCGCACGTTCACACGTTGCTCGTTAAGGATGATCTAATTAACGTGTGTTCCGCTTTCCTCCACAGACGATACATGCTAACGTACAAACTTTGTAATAATCGTAGAAGGAAGAAGTCCGACTGACCGACGTTAAGCACTTTTGAAATAATTCAGTCTTTGAACTCTGACCTTTGACTGGAACAATGGACACCATGCGCTGGAGGCTCTCTGTCTGCATTAGCCCCCCCCCTCCCCTCCCCCCCCCCATGGGATGCATGTTTTAGCCGGTTGTAAAATAGCGGGCGATGATAATGGAACGTTTTAGATGCACCCAAGATGGTTATTTGGCAGGAAGCTGGTAAAGCAGACGGGTCGTAGCGAGATCATTAATTCCTGTTTGTTATCGTGACTGTGTGTGGTTGCTTTTCTTTCCTTTTGAAGTTCCTTGTTTTGTGCAATAATAATAACCGACGGATGCATGCTGGAGGTCTGCACAGAGAAATCTGAATGGATCGGGCCGTCACGAAAACCCAAGACGACGCTTCATCCGTTTGATTTGAAACGCTTCGAGGCGCCTCCGGTCGTCCTCTTCTCACAGTTACCGAGGGACTCATTCATCAGGTTTAAAGGGGGGTGTAGTCTGTGACCTCTGTGACCTCTGTATCCAGTAAACACCATTTTCTTCATCTTCCAACCTGAGGTCGCAGCTCTCGGACAAACGTCGGTACGGATGCGAGTTAAACAACATAATAGCGGACGAATTGTAGAGTCGTCCAGATTTCAAGGTTTGCAGCGACCTCTCTTCCATCTAACGAATGTCTGATTCACTTTTTATGTTACGGTTGTTTTATTTCATGCTTTAATCTTTTTTTTTAAATGTTGAGTTATTTTAAGCTTGAAAAGGAGGTCAGTAGTTTTTTGTATTTAATTTGTGATCTCCAGAATGGGAACAGAATGAGGAAGAGGAGAGTCCTAAAAGACACGTTTTGATTCCCCTGGTCAGAGTTTTGGCTCAGGTACTTTTTCCAATAAAAGAGATCGCCTCTTAAAAAATAACCAGATATTTTAACTATATTTTCACCAAAAGAGACGGTTATGTTGCAACCTGACACGTCTGATCTATTGTACATAAACCAGTGGCGGTAGTTGGCAGAGATGCATTTACTTTATAGCAGGGTGACGATAGGAGGGCTTCATTGGAAGACAGTCTGGCTCGTTAAAAAAAAGTTTTACAGTGGGGGTGCATGCCGTTTCAAACCCTACCACCTTTTCCATAACGTTAGGCAACTCCTTTCCTATAAAGAAAGCCACTCAGAGATACTTGAATTGTTCCATCTTGGGTTTGTTTGCATTCAGGGTCTGAGTGATGATACTCTGAACGGAGGAGATTAGCACCGCGCTATCTCAAACTATATGGATAACATAAAGACAACTATTTAACTATTAGCTTCATTGTTAGGGTCTGCTGAGGAAGGGCCTGATTGCGGGGGGGTTTAAACCCCTCCTGGAGGATCGGAAGAGATTTGAAAAAGGTTTATTATTTTGTATTTCTTTAGTTTTCTTCCTGCTGCTCCACGTGGTTTGAACTCTTAGCTTGCAGGTTGTTGTGAGTGATCAACACTAATGAGGGTGTGTTTATTTATATTTGACATTTTGTTCTGCGATGTGCAAGCTCCATGTAAAAGGTGCCTGTTCATTTTCATAATCAATAATAAAAGCAAAGATTCACTTTTATTCAACCGTCGTTTTGCACAATGCTTGAATACAAAATGCTTCTGTTCCTTTCTCTCCATTTCATGCACGAGTTTAACACTGAATGGGTTTAATTAGGATTAATTAGCAAATAAGTTGCATTGTTTTGGCCAGAAATGGGTCTAAAGGCATCCAACGAGCAGAAAACTGAGTCAAATCTACATTTAATCACATACATGGTCATAATTTAAGCACATTTTGTTCTATAACACATAACCTCTCATGTTAAGTGTATGCTGCACACACGTTTTAAAAGCATTACATCCCTTTATTTTCTGTAAGCTAAACATATAAGGAAATAGAGTATATTAAGGGTATACCAGAAGCATTACCATCCATACAATTTATTCTCTATGGGACAATCTTTATGCATTTTAGTTTCTTAATTGTGTTGTTGGCCAAGCTTGAAAGACATCAATTTAATCTAAATAGCCCCAAAAGGACATTTAACACGAGCAGAAAACTGCATGTTAAACCACAGAAACGGTCAAATTATCAAATGTATCACTCAATATTTGCACTTTAAAACACATTGTAAGTATGTGATGAACTCCATGTGAGATTATATCTGGCAAAAAAACATTTTCTATAAGCTTAACATAAAAAAATAGTTTTCGAAATTACTCATTTTAGTTTTTCAGGATGAATTGATCACCCTGCTCTTTAATAGTTATTTAACATGGGCTGATCTTTATGTATTTATTTTCTTAACTGTGTGGTTGGCCAAGCTTGAAAAGAGACGGGTTTTTTGAAATTGTAATGAACATTTAGTTTTTTAAATGGTAAAAAAAATCTCACCACAATAACAAGAGTGGGCTAGTGGCGCCATCTAGTGGTCATTTCACAACATTACGCCTGTCAAATCTGATGAGACATAATTACATTTCTTACATTTCTTTCACTCAAATTCTCCCTTAGCTAATGCCTTTTGTACTGTTATACAACTAGTACTTATTTATTATTGTTGCTTTTACTTATTTGTTATCTAAAATACACATTCAAAGGCACTGATATATTGTTTAGTACCTGAGTAGCCTACTATCACAATGTAGATATAATAATTAGTAAAGACATATACAGTTGTTTGTTATTTAAATATTTAATATATACAGAATACATATAGTTTTAATAATGCATGTATGCACGGTGTTTCAATAAATACTCTTTATTTTTGATTAACTATACTAATAAAACAAGTATTTATTTATGGATTATTTATTTTGAGATATTTCATGATTTTTAATAATATTATATTTTTTAATTGTTAATACACATGTATTCTATTTGTTAAAAATAAGATTATATATTGTAAAAGCAAATGATTTTATTCTGAATCAAACTTACACAGCTTCAAGCTAACCCGGACTGAACCATTCCCAGCGCCACGGGGGTGTCCGATTCATTCAGGATTCACGTTAAACCGTAATGAAGGCACGTTAGCGATACACTATGCTTAGCACTAACCACATGGATAAAACACACACCTAACACATGACATATGTTAAATAACCAGTCATTTAGCTTTAAAGTGGCGAATTTGTAATATGTATCCAGACAAATAAGTTGGTCTGCCCCTCTTCCATCCAGTTCTCTTTAGTGTTTGCCAATGTCGGAGGTGTAACTGGGGTCTGGCCCTGGACAAAGGTAAAAAATACACTCAAATGTTTGTCCCTGTGTTGATTTACAGTCTTTGGGTTATTGTCCACGCTTTTGCCAGTCTGTAAATCCCGTTTTTAGGCCTGAAATCCTGCATACTTTGGTGGAGGATGGGGCGGTATGTGGATGCTAGCAGAGGGGTGCTCGGCCGATCAGCCATGATGAGCGTTAACCGGCTAAACTAGCCTTTCCAGGGGGGATTTCTACTCTAAATTCACCGGGAGAAACCCCACTGACATGCCCATGACAGTATGCATGCTTTCCAATTCTGCTGCTTTGTTTTTAGCAGCTGACATGTGCAGGAAATGTCGTTTTCTCGTTGGTAACGTTAGCTTGTTGCTAAGCTGTAGTGTAGGGGCTGCAGACAAGCTGTGTCAGTGAACACACCACCTCCTTACTCAAGTTACTGTGCGGGACCACCGTGCATTGAATTCACTTTGCTTCGCATGCATGCTGCCGTGAAAGAAGAGCAAGGCAGACTGAGAACAGCAGTATGCAAACAGACAGCATGCAATGAATTAAGGTCACAGAGTAAAAATAGCATTTTAGGTTATTTGTTATGGGCATGCAACTGCTCTGTTGTTTACACCAGTCCTAGTATGGTGTTCAGGTGTAAACAATGGACATGCATCACTATTATTCCATACTTTCAGAGAGAAGCTCATGAAAACACCTGCACACTGTCCTTATGTTTGGTTTAACACCTGTTTGCATTCTAACTATTGCCTAAATTAGCACTCACTTGAGGTATGTCAGGTATTGCCCATCACCTGGAGGGGTAGGGTTCAAAGCGAGCATCTCACAAAGTGTGCACTGCAGGCTGTCTTCTCTCCAGGAGAGCAGCTGACCTCTGTGAGGACGTGAAAAGAATTCCCCTCATTTCCCTTCAGTGTCTGCAGCCTAATGTGAACCAGGAGTGGAGCTTTCCTGGCGAGATGTTGTGATACTCCAAGGGTTCAAGGCTTTTCTTGTCATGTAGCTACAGTGTAGTTATGACAATGAAAGTATTAGGTCACAGGGTCCTCCAACAGTGCAACACAACAGATAAAATAGTGGAAGTAAATAGAATATAATAGAAACTGATTATGATAGAAACGGTGCAGAATAGTCTATACAGTAGTTAGAATATTGATGTATTAATCGATGTATTGCATGTTACCTTAATATAAGACATGGTGGCATGTTGTGTTTCTCTTGCAAAGTGTGTTTTAGATTCACCAACACATTGCTCAGAAAGATTAGGAAGTAAATGTTGTTGGACCCTCGTCTCAGTGGATGTGACGCCGGCCTTTGCTCTGAAATCAGAAGTGATTGAACGTCCATTGTCTTGCTCGCAGGATTCTCTTCCTTTCCGGGGAGCTTAGCAGCAGAAACACGAGCAAAGCTCCTTCAGATAAGGCTTCATTGTGCGCTGTGTGCGCTGCCAGTGGATCAGAATGTGAGATAGGCCGAGGGCCGCACAGTTTGAGGTCCGTTAGCACGCAGAAGTCTGTCAAAGTGAGCCGCTGGATGTTCTGATGCTGCCCAGTAATGTTCACACACATGCAGAGAAATGCAGGTGTGATGATTATAAGTGACGTTAGGGCTAAAAAATAATTAAATGTAATTTAAAATCACAAAATGGGCTCGTGAAATATTCAAATTGCAGGAGGTGCAATATTTGTTACAGGTAAAATATGTTAATATGTATTTTGGAGCTGCAGAAGAATACTTCAAATCATATTCCTGACTTAATAAAACATCTTTATTCATTCTTTTATATTAAATCATTTAGTAATAATCGCAATATCAGTCTAAATATTAGCTGTTTCTTCCATATCCTGCATCCCTATACGACTATAAGTGTTACAATAAGCGAGTTTGAGTTTGAGTGCAGAGGTGAATGATTTTGAAAAGCCATTCATCTTAAGAGCAGGTAATAATAATAATAATTTAATTTGTTAGCGCTTTGACAGATGCTCAAAGACGCTTTACAGATATAGTGAAAAGAAAATAATTATATAGTTAAAGTCAAATAATACAAAAGCAGGTAGAGATTAGATCAGCTGCTCTTGAGACAAATTCAAATTCATCCCTCTGAACTCAAACTTCCAAATTCATGATTTAACTTGATTATTTACTAACTTATTTATTGTGATGCTATGAGCTATTCATGGTGTGCTTCTCCCTGTATGTTCCTGCCTGTCTTCAAAGTCAACTTTATTGTCAATCTTTCAGTTTGTGTGTACAGACGGAGAGATGGAAATACAGTTTCCCACACTCCCGATGTGTATAAACAAGACGCTCGTAAACAATTGCCCCTTGCGGGATTAATAAAGTTGTTTAATTGAGCGCTATCAAATTAAAGATAGCATTTAGATGACGTTAAGTTACTAGCCATTTTGCTGTGTGACCCTATACGTGTTAGAATAATGCTGCGTGTGTCTTCCTGCAGGAATAGAGCATGGCTCAAGTGAAAGTTCAGACCTCAGCAGCCCTGGCTGGTCCTGGCCCCGCCCCCGGAGCCCCCCCCCCGGCCGCGGCCAGCCCCGCAGCGCTCGGTCTGCACCCCGCCCTCAACGGCCCCCCCACCTCCGCCTGCCCCGCTCCTGCAGGCGGATATGGGGACGACCCTGTGTCTGCCACATCGCCAGGTAACCAAACGCTTATTATGGGATGTGGGGAGGAGACGGAAGCTCCGGAGATAATGTTGATATCGAACACCTCAAAGGAAGCTTCACATGTAACACAAAGTGATTCATTGATTTGATTTCTAATCTTAACATCTCTTCAGCGTCTTCTATTGTGGATTTCTTCAAGCGATTATGCATTTTTGACATAAACGCTCCACAAAATGAACTCTCCTATATCGTGTAATGAGTCTATCAGACGTCTATCAGTCCATGATGATAGTCCAGGCGTCCCGTTGTGTTTCTGGTGCCGTTCCTCTGAATGAAATGTGTTTTCTTCAGGCCCGCCCCAGGAGAACATGGCAAACCCTAAAGAGAAAACTCCGATGTGTTTGGTGAATGAGTTAGCCCGTTTCAACCGGATCCAACCGCAGTACAAGCTCCTCAACGAGAGAGGCCCGGCACACGCCAAGGTGAGGAACCACAGGACATTCTGGGTTGACTAATATCAGTAGACTGGTATTTCGTTCCATCTTTATATCACGACAATTTAATCTATTTTAAAAGTTGGCATATGATTTAAAAGGTCATGCTCCTACCATGTGTCTCCAGAGGGATTGTGGGTAATGTAGTTCCATTTAGTGCTGTGATAGATCTGGTATTTCCTACCATCTTTATCTATATCACAAAAATTGTATCTATTTTAAAAGTTGGAATATAATTCAAAAGGTCTAGGGATCATGTGCATGCTCCTACCATGTGTCTCCAGAGGGATTGTGGGTAATGTAGTTTCCCGTGTGTCCCCTGCAGATCTTCACGGTGCAGCTGACTCTGGGGGATCAGCTGTGGGAGGCGGAGGGAACGAGCATCAAGAAGTCTCAGCACTCCACAGCTGCTAAAGCTCTGGAGGAGAGCGTCCTGCCAAGGCCCGCACCCCGCTGCCCCAAAGTGGACATCAACAGCAACCCAGGTACTAAAACACAACTACTACCAGGTGGGAAGTAGTGGAGTACAAATACTTTGTTACTGTACTTAAATACATTTTTCTGGTATCAGTACTTTACTCCACTACTTGTTTTCTGACGACTTTTACTTCTTAAACTTTGAACCCAAATACCTGTACTTTCTACTTCTTACATGTTGAACACAAATACCTGTACTTTCTACTTCTTACATGTTGAACCCAAATACCTGTACTTTCTACTTCTTACATGTTGAACCCAAATACCTGTACTTTCTACTTCTTACATGTTGAACCCAAATACCTGTACTTTCTACTTCTCACATGTTGAACCCAAATACCTGTACTTTTTACTTCTTACATGTTGAACTCAAATACCTGTACTTTCTACTTCTTACATGTTGAACCCAAATACCTGTACTTTTTACTTCTTACATGTTGAACTCAAATACCTGTACTTTCTACTTCTTACATGTTGAACTCAAATACCTGTACTTTCTACTTCTCACATGTTGAACTCAAATACCTGTACTTTCTACTTCTTACATGTTGAACCCAAATACCTGTACTTTCTACTTCTCACATGTTGAACTCAAATACCTGTACTTTCTACTTCTTACATGTTGAACCCAAATACCTGTACTTTTTACTTCTTACATGTTGAACTCAAATACCTGTACTTTCTACTTCTCACATGTTGAACTCAAATACCTGTACTTTCTACTTCTTACATGTTGAACTCAAATACCTGTACTTTTTACTTCTTACATGTTGAACCCAAATACCTGTACTTTTTACTTCTTACTTGTTGAACTCAAATACCTGTACTTTTTACTTCTTACATGTTGAACCCAAATACCTGTACTTTTTACTTCTTACTTGTTGAACTCAAATACCTGTACTTTCTACTTCTGACATGTTGAACTCAAATACCTGTACTTTTTACTTCTTACATGTTGAACCCAAATACCTGTACTTTTTACTTCTTACATGTTGAACCCAAATACCTGTACTTTCTACTTCTGACATGTTGAACTCAAATACCTGTACTTTTTACTTCTTACATGTTGAACCCAAATACCTGTACTTTTTACTTCTTACATGTTGAACCCAAATACCTGTACTTTTTACTTCTTACTTGTTGAACTCAAATACCTGTACTTTTTACTTCTTACATGTTGAACCCAAATACCTGTACTTTTTACTTCTTACTTGTTGAACTCAAATACCTGTACTTTCTACTTCTGACATGTTGAACTCAAATACCTGTACTTTTTACTTCTTACATGTTGAACCCAAATACCTGTACTTTTTACTTCTTACTTGTTGAACTCAAATACCTGTACTTTCTACTTCTGACATGTTGAACCCAAATACCTGTACTTTCTACTTCTTACATGTTAAACTCAAATACCTGTACTTTCTACTTCTTACATGTTGAACTCAAATACCTGTACTTTCTACTTCTTACGTGTTGAACTCAAATACCTGTACTTTCTACTTCTTACGTGTTGAACCCAAATACCTGTACTTTCTACTTCTTACATGTTGAACCCAAATACCTGTACTTTCTACTTCTTACATGTTGAACCCAAATACCTGTACTTTCTACTTCTTACATGTTGAACTCAAATACCTGTACTTTTTACTTCTTACATGTTGAACTCAAATACCTGTACTTTCTACTTCTTACATGTTGAACACAAATACCTGTACTTTCTACTTCTTACATGTTGAACTCAAATACCTGTACTTTCTACTTCTTACATGTTGAACTCAAATACCTGTACTTTCTACTTCTTACATGTTGAACTCAAATACCTGTACTTTCTACTTCTTACATGTTGAACTCAAATACCTGTACTTTCTACTTCTTACATGTTGAACTCAAATACCTGTACTTTCTACTTCTTACATGTTGAACCCAAATACCTGTACTTTCTACTTCTTACATGTTGAACTCAAATACCTGTACTTTCTACTTCTTACATGTTGAACTCAAATACCTGTACTTTCTACTTCTTACATGTTGAACTCAAATACCTGTACTTTCTACTTCTTACATGTTGAACACAAATACCTGTACTTTCTACTTCTTACATGTTGAACTCAAATACCTGTACTTTCTACTTCTTACATGTTGAACTCAAATACCTGTACTTTCTACTTCTTACATGTTGAACTCAAATACCTGTACTTTCTACTTCTTACATGTTGAACTCAAATACCTGTACTTTCTACTTCTTACATGTTGAACTCAAATACCTGTACTTTCTACTTCTTACATGTTGAACTCAAATACCTGTACTTTCTACTTCTCTCATTTCCCAAACAGCTGGTTCCTTTAGTCTGAATGTGTGTTTGGTGGCGTGATCATTATTATTTAGAGTCTTTCACTTGAGTAAAGAAGTTTAGTCAGTACTTCTACTTTCACCAGAGTATTTTTAAACACGAGTATCTGTACTTCTACTTGAGTAAAGGATGCGAGTACTTTTGCCATCTCTGACTACAACAAATTGAAATCACTAAAAATACACAAGCGAAGGGTTTCTTTTAAAACCACTGTGTGTTAGACCTGGAATTGCTAATATTATACAAAATGGTATTTAAAATTAGTAAGAATTACATTATCTAGAAACATAGAAATAAATAAAAACACAATTAAAACACACTTATACATCATTTAACCTCATATAACATGTGTTAGTCTTTTAACTGGAACCACAACCGCTAAGTTCTTTTGAGGGTTTCCTGTGTGGAGGAACATGCTCGCTGTATGGGCCTATTCTGTGGGAAAAGGGTATAGCTCTCACTACCACATGTCAAAAGCTGTTCCCTGAAGTTCATTAGTGCCCTCTACTGTTTGTCTTCTGGAGCTAAAGTGTGTGTAGGTGTAAAGTGTGTGTAGAGAGAAGTGTGTGAAGGTGTAAAGTGTGTGTAGGGAGAAGTGGAGGCCTCATACATCTCTTCAGAAAGCAGCTTTGGACGTAACGACTCTTATTGTGAAAGTGTAATCACAAAGAGGGGCTATTATACTAATAATAATACTCACAATAATAGCAGACACTGTTTAACAATGACCACAATATAATCATTTTAATAAACCAAATATGAACAATTGAGGAAAATGAGGAAGAACTGATGATGTTGTACAAGTAGTAATGTAGTTTGTGCATAAATTACTATTGATTTTTTGGACGACTGCTCCGGGCCAGAGGTTACCGGGCCAGAGGAAGTTTACCCTTAATGTCTACCCCTGATTCTCATGCGTGTGTTTGACTGTCTTTAGGCAGTATAACACCCACAGTGGAGCTGAACGGTCTGGCCATGAAGAGAGGGGAGCCGGCCATCTACCGCCCTCTGGACCCTAAACCCATGCCCAACTACAGAGCCAACTACAACTTCAGAGGCATGTTCAACCAAAGGTGAGACACACACTCAACGCTGAGCTCATGGGACACATATTCTCAGGTCATAGTAGCTGTGTCAAAGAGACACCAAATCAAGGGTGTTGAAACTAGACCAGTGTTTCTCAAAATGTGGTGTGCGGACTTCTGGTGGTCCGTGAGCGAGACCCTAGAAGCCCGAGAGTATATTGGTAAAATGTCACATTTGAAGTGTTTCTCAAATTGTTTAAAAATGTCTAGTATAGGTGGCAGACAGTGGAGGTTTGTTTCGTACTTCAAGCGGTGTGTTTCTCTCAGTAGCCAACGATCTGTGAGTCTGTCGGCTCGGACATAAACTCCGTAATAAATGTAGCCTTTTAAATCATATGAACGACATGCTTGTAGAATCTGTAGTTGTTGATTCAATGTGTGGACGAGGCGATATAGGTCACGTTATGAACTGTTGGAGTGGTAAGCAGACCTTTTTGATTTGGGAAGTTAGGCGTGTTTTGGTTAAGTGGTCCTTGGTATGAGAAACACTGATCTCGACCCACATTTGTTTCGGTGTTTGGATTCTTGTGCTACTTCCAAACTCATGCTGCAAATCCTATTTACTTACGTTTGAACTACTGCAACATTTGAGATAATTCGCCTCATAGGTTACACATGTCTTGATCCACAGCTTCAAAGGGAGAGATTGTATGTTTTAGAAGTGGGATTATCAGGTACTTCACATCACAGTATTACCTACATCAGTGTTTAGAAACGTAGCAGCACGAAGCTAAGCTATGTGCTGCTACGGATGAATTGAGTGCATGTGGAGCTCATGTTCCTGCAGGATTCTTGCTCTTTTGAGGGTGCTTCTTCATGGCTGAATGCACCTTTTGTAAATCACTTTGGGTCGAAGTCTCAGCTAAATCCAGTGAAGCTTAAATATCTTCATTAGTGGTATGCTAGGAACATTTGGACGGTTTTACCTCTTAGCCTTTCATAGCTTCCATTGAGTTGCAAGTCCCCCGGGGCTTCAGTGAGTTTGTGGTATTGAAATGTGGATGTTTTGGATTTAGCAACTAAACAATCACTTTTAAATCTAGCCAACATGTTAGCTTGTCACATTCAGTGCGGCGGCAGAAGTCATCATGAACACAACACTGCTGTGTGATCATCTATACTGGAGTTAAGTGCTCAAACTATAATTTCAACATTAGAGGGGACACATTGATTTATCTTGTTCAAATTACTTCCAGACAACCCATTTTTAACGAGAGGAATCTCCTGGTTTAGCGTCCGCTTTGTTGCAGCTGAGCGACCTCATATATTAAATAAAATCCATGTTATAAGAGCTTTAATTGAGCCTGGTTTGCAGACGATGGGTGGCTCAGCGCTCTGAGATTTATGTCCTTCAGTGTGCTGATATATTCTCTCTTTGACCCCGGGGGCTCAGATGTGAGGCAGACATCCATATGTTCTCTGAACTGATGAAGGTGGTGCCCTCATGGGGTCTCTCTCCACACTCAGTCTCTGTCGACTCTCTTTCTTCCATCGTTTTCTTTGGCTTTACTGCAGCCATCCAGCCATTTCCAAAACTCCATAAAAACGCCACCGGGGGCAATTAATGATCCCCCCTCCCTCAGTGAAGGAATGTCCTTTAGGACGCATGACATCCAGGTGATTCTCTCAGTTAAAGTATTTAAACGGGACCTTATTTTCCCATGTGTTTGTCTCTTAAGGCTAAGTAGGTTTAAAAATGTTTTGAAAGTAGTCTGCTATGTTTTCATTCCGTGTAATAGTGCAACGTCAAAATATACGTCTGTTAAATGTTTAAGTCGACCACTGAAAGCCTCAGATTGCTATCGGTCTGACAAAATTATGGAAAGGAGCTTAAAAATAACACTTTACTCTCGTCTCGTCTAACTCAGGAAGTCTCGTTCTGAAATCTCGCTTGGCATCAACAGTGTCGTATTTAGCGAAATATATAACGGTGTCATTGCAAATCTTTTAGATGACACCAATCCAATGTGTTTTTTGGGTAAACATAAATACAGTAATAAACAGTAAGAAATTGGTACATGTTTTTTTGTACTGACTATACATTTAGATATTATATATAAGCAGTTTATAAAGCCTATTACGGAAAGAACCATGGAGAATAAAGTCCTATTTCATACTGTCCTCTTTAAATCATTCGTTCAGTTCAACCCTGACTACAGAGATACTCGCTTTAAGTAGTCCTTTAAAGTGGATTGTGAGCTTGAATAAATATTGACTGTAGTAGTTTATGGTATTATTAATGCTTTTATGATATCATTTAAAATATAGCATCAAGGTGGCATACAGAGCACACACTGTTCACGTCTCATAAAGCCACCTCAGTTTGTTTGCATTCTCTGGAGGTCTCTCGCTGGCCTGCAGATGGCAGTGTCTCCTCACTGTACAAGCCTTAAAGCCTTCTTTCCAAGGTGATTGAGCACCCATTTTGTAACAGGCTAGGTAGGAATGTGGTGATATAATAAAGGTTTTCCTATTAGCGAAGGGTCTCTTCAGAGGAATCTGTAGAATGCTATCTTCCTAAAACACACAGAAAGCCCCGCTAGCATGTCTGTCTTTATCACTACCTCAACGTGGGCTCATTAAAGTCCTATAGTAAGGTTTTCTGATGCCAAATGTGTGGGATTTATTTCTTTAAAAGTGCACCAGAGAAAGCGTGGTTCAGTTGCAGTGTTGGGTAACGCAGTCTAGTCTGCAGACAGCCGAGCATCTGGCTCACATCTTCCACTATGTGATCCATGCAGGAACAAACACGGCGGAAAAGACTTATGTCTGTCGAGACAATCTGTTTCTCTGTGTGTGTGTTATCCCAAGGTCACTTATGTTTTCAGTAGGTCGCTTCCTTCAGTGTGTGGATTAATGAAAGAGAGACCTTCTGAACATGAGTCCTCCTCCTCTGATGAGTGACTGTGAGGCGGAGTGACAGCCTATATCCTCCATCGCTCACCTTAACGATGCTGCGGGGAAGCGAAGGTTTCCATAAGCCCCATGTCCTTCCCTATTATGATGAATAAGAGTGATCCGGAGTCATGTTGATGGAGCATCGGCACATTAAGAGGGCGGCCCGGCTCTGATCCATCAGCTATAATCACCGCCAAGACCAGTATTGATTCATTCAGAAAGTGCCCTGATGAGAAAAGATGGCGATAATATGAAATGAGCATTAATCCGCGTCTTAATGAATCTTATTTATGGCGAAGGGCCTCCAGCATAATTTCTTAACATCCAAGTCCACGTTTAAATCAGCGATCCATCTGTGCTGTAGCCGTCATAACCACACCACTGATCATCCGCACAGAAACACGCTTTGATATCACTCAACACTCGGGTCAGATTTGTTGCCAAAACTAAGATTATTGTTGTTTTAAGTAATTAAGATACAGTTATACGCCACCTTGATGTCAATCAGACATACAACGGGGGGTCCGCGGGGTCTTAAAAAGTATTAAAAGTTGATCAATCAATTTAGCGAAAGTTAAGGCTATTAAAGGGCATTTTCCAAGGTCTTACATTCTGTAGCTTGTTTCCAGTAAGTATCTAAATGGTCCAGAGAGGTTGTGTTCTACAGTCTGCCTGAATGTAATCATGGCGTAGGTGTGTAGTGTGATTCTATAGTTTATTGACGTCATCTGAACAGGACATCGCACGCTCACTGCTCGATAGCGCGAAGGTTCGTTTACGCTGGTTGTTAAACAACATCGTTATGGGGAAAGTCTGCGTCCAAATGGTTGGAAGATCAAGAGGAAGGACAATCAATACTGTATATAGTCAATGTGAGGTAAAGTGTGTCGCCAAGGTAACCGGTTAGAACTCGCAGTGGCGATGAGGTCTTAAAATGTATGGAAAGGTCTTGAAAGGTCTTGAAAGGTCTTGAAAGGTCTTCCATGTGACTTCAGGATTCCTGCATAGACCCTGTACCAGAATGAAAGCTTTATTGCAGAAACCAAACTAAATTCCTTGTGGTTTGTGTTTGATCTGATCAGGATTATAAGTGTTATCAGTTACTATGAATGGGAATTGATAAGATGAGCTGGAGTTTCCACACTTACTAAAAATGATAATTTTACAGACATTACACACAGCTCTGTTCTTCAGATCCTTGATTATCTTTATTTGGTGAAATGAAGCACCATGACTCCTTCTTTCTGCAACTTTGACGTCATAGTTTTGTCATACACCGGAACATCAGCAGGAGAGGACTCTTTAAAGTAGAGACACTACATACTGATATACACCTGAACATCAGCAGGAGAGGACTCTTTAAAGTAGAGACACTACATACTGATATACACCTGAACATCAGCAGGAGAGGACTCTTTAAAGTAGAGACACTACATACTGATATACACCTGAACATCAGCAGGAGAGGACTCTTTAAAGTAGAGACACTACATACTGATATACACCTGAACATCAGCAGGAGAGGACTCTTTAAAGTAGAGACACTACATACTGATATACACCTGAACATCAGCAGGAGAGGACTCTTTAAAGTAGAGACACTACATACTGATATACACCTGAACATCAGCAGGAGAGGACTCTTTAAAGTAGAGACACTACATACTGATATCCACCTGAACATCAGCAGGAGATGACTCTTTAAAGTAGAGACACTACATACTGATATACACCTGAACATCAGCAGGAGAGGACTCTTTAAAGTAGAGACACTACATACTGATATACACCTGAACATCAGCAGGAGAGGACTCTTTAAAGTAGAGACACTACACACTGATATACACCTGAACATCAGCAGGAGAGGACTCTTTAAAGTAGAGACACTACATACTGATCTACACCTGAACATCAGCAGGAGAGGACTCTTTAAAGTAGATACACTACATACTGATATACACCTGAACATCAGCAGGAGAGGACTCTTTAAAGTAGAGACACTACATACTGATATACACCTGAACATCAGCAGGAGAGGACTCTTTAAAGTAGAGACACTACATACTGATATACACCTGAACATCAGCAGGAGAGGACTCTTTAAAGTAGAGACACTACATACTGATATACACCTGAACATCAGCAGGAGAGGACTCTTTAAAGTAGAGACACTACATACTGATATACACCTGAACATCAGCAGGAGAGGACTCTTTAAAGTAGAGACACTACATACTGATATACACCTGAACATCAGCAGGAGAGGACTCTTTAAAGTAGAGACACTACATACTGATATACACCTGAACATCAGCAGGAGAGGACTCTTTAAAGTAGAGACACTACATACTGATATACACCTGAACATCAGCAGGAGAGGACTCTTTAAAGTAGAGACACTACACACTGATATGAACCTGAAAATGAGCAGAATGTGGGATGCCCGGAATGCAGTTTTGTCTGGTTCTGGTTTATAAACTGGTTTCCATCAATAGCAAAGGTTGGAGTTGGTGTCTTCATTCTGGACGTGGTCGTTCCGGTTACTTTGAAGCATTTTCATGGGAATTCACCTCAAATTACTCTCATACATTATCAGTGAATCATGAAAATATTTTGCTTATCAAGAAATGTGGTTACGTCAACCTTTCGGTGGACAATCCCCGGGCTCCCGTGTTATCATTGGAGCACCTGACCACTGACTCATGCTGGGAGTTGGAATCTGGAGAGGACTTTCCCTGTTGGAGCAGAGCATGTGTGGCTCTTCCTCCTCCTCCTCTTCCTCATTTGGTTAACAGTGGGCTCGATATCCAATTTCCCCCTGGGATAAATGACGTGAAGATCAGAAGGTTGTGAGTTCAAATCCCGCCAGGAACACCTCCACTAGTGTGCCCTTGAGTAAGGCACTTAGTCCTTAGTTACTTCAGGGAGAATGTCCCTGTAATTGGTCATTGTAAGTCGCTTTGGATAAAAGCGTCAGCTAAATGAAATGTAATGTAATGTAAAGGGGAGAAAGTGCTGTTTTCGGCCTCACAGAAATGTAGATTTTCTCCTTTTTCTAGGTTTAATATCATATTTGAGTCGTTATCTTTGGACTTTTAGGAACTGGGAGGGACATTTCTTCATTCTTTCTGTCTTATAGATTGATATAAAAAGTAATCGGCCTTTTCATTGATACTGAACATTGAGGAAGATAGTTGTTAGTTGAAGATAAGTGATATATAGTGCAAACATTCTCTTTTTTCCACCTCTTAAATATGGAGATTATATGTGTGTGTGTGTGTCCTTGTGAAGTCAATGACATCCCCACGGTGTCTCAGTGATGCGGTGCGTCATGTGTCGGTGTGCGTGCTTTATGAAAGATAACATAAAGGGATTGTTGCCATGGGAAGAAACGTATCCTTGAAAACTGAAGATGCCCGCGGGACCACACACACACACACACACACACACACACACACACTCACACTCACACTCACACTCAGGTGTTGGCCTTCTTTGTCCTCCACATCTCTAATTGGGCCAACCTGACTCTGAAAAGGCAAATCTGCCCACGAGCGCTTTTATAACACCAACATTTCCATGTCTTCCTTTGTGGAGAGGAGCGTCAGGTGGTGTCTTCCACTACCATTTACCGATGTATTATGTATGATATATGTTTAATCTTGTTTTCCTAGTAAGCTATTAGTTGTTGTTTGTTGCGTCAACATGAATTGGCATCTTCTGTAAACACCTTGCCCCCTGTAGATCTTGTGATGTGTGCTATTGTTGGTCAGTAGGTGCAAAGAGTTGCTGTTTTTAAACATAGAGTGGTGCAGGAACGAGTCATAATTTAAGCACTGGAAGTCAATAGCCGCTTTCACACCAAGTACTTAGCCGGTACTTGTCCCCGGTACTTGTCCCCGGTACTTGTTCCCCCCGGTACTTGTTCCCCCCCGAACTCTTCAGTCCCTGAGGGAGGATCAGGCAAATGAAGCCGCTGACGTCACTTCTTCTTCTTTTTAGGCGCATTCACACCGCAGTACTTTTCCCACAAAGGTTCATGCGAACTTAGTTCATGCAAACTCTTTAGTTCTCATGAACTAAAGAGTTTGCATGAACTAAGTACAGATCGCGTTCACACCGGAAAAAGTCCCTGGGGAGGATTAGGCAAATGAAGCCGCTGACGTCACTTCTTCTTCTTCTGCTTTGGGTTTACTGGCAGGCTACAAACAACTTCACGGCGGATACTGCCGCCCAAAGTCCCCGGCCGGGAGTCCCCGGAGTTGTAAGAGGACTTCAGTAGAAGCTGCTGGGACTCCCAGCAGCTGCTACTGAAGCCTTCCGAGTAAATCGCCAGAACGCCGACACCTCCTCATCTCCACCGCTCCCATGTTTTATTTTGTGTTGCCATAAGTTAGTCTCTCTGCGTTTCTGCGCTGGGCTAATGCTAATGCTAATAATGCTAATGCGAGGATAATAAAATGGCGGCTTCACAAAACTTTTTGGAAGTTTTACGGGACGTGGTTTGCAATCCTCCCAGCCAATCAGAAATATAGCTCTTTTCTCACAAAAGAGCCGCTCGAAAGTCCCTGCTCTCTAGCAGGGACTTTCGAGCGGCTCTTTTGTGAGAAAAGAGCTATATTTAGTACCGGCTCTTTTTGGTGTGAACGCGATAAAAGAGTTCACTGAACTAAGTTCGCATGAACCTTTGTGGGAAAAGTACCGCAGTGTGAATGCGCCTCTTCTGCTGCTTTGGGTTCACAAACATTTTCGTAGTTTTACGGGACGTGGATTGCAATTCGCCCAGCCAATCAGAAATTGTTAGTGTGGCCGACACACCCACAAACCATATCCTCAGGAAAGTACCACCTCTCTAGCAGGGACTCTCTGGGGGTGAAAAGGATCTGGAACTAAGGACCTTTTGGTGTGAAACCAAATCTCCCCACCCTATCGGCCTAGTTCGGGGGGAAAAGTACTCTTGTGTGAAAGCGCCTAACGGTTTCCTGAGTCTGTTTTTGGTTGTTAGCCTGAAATAAGGTCTGTACAGTAAATACCCTACTGGTGAATTTAAAAACTGCGATTGCTAACACGTGTCTAAATGAGACGACTAAACTTTTGCCTAACATTAGCCACCTTTAGCTTAGCGGTGGTGACGTTAAGTCATGTGACCATGCTGTAGTTCCTTTAGAGCCCAGCATTAGCCACCTTTAGCTTAGCGGTGGTGACGTGAAGTCATGTGACCGTGCTGTAGTTCCTTTATAGCCCAACATTAGCCACCTTTAGCTTAGCGGTGGTGACGTGAAGTCATGTGACCGTGCTGTAGTTCCTTTATAGCCCAACATTAGCCTCCTTTAGCTTAGTGGTGGTGACGTGAAGTCATGTGACCGTGCTGTAGTTCCTTTATAGCCCAACATTAGCCTCCTTTAGCTTAGCGGTGGTGACGTGAAGTCATGTGACCGTGCTGTAGTTCCTTTATAGCCCAACATTAGCCACCTTTAGCTTAGCGGTGGTGACGTGAAGTCATGTGACCGTGCTGTAGTTCCTTTATAGCCCAACATTAGCCTCCTTTAGCTTAGCGGTGGTGACGTGAAGTCATGTGACCGTGCTGTAGTTCCTTTATAGGCCAACATTAGCCTCCTTTAGCTTAGCGGTGGTGACGTGAAGTCATGTGACCGTGCTGTAGTTCCTTTAGAGCCCAGCATTAGCCACCTTTAGCTTAGCGGTGGTGACGTGAAGTCATGTGACCGTGCTGTAGTTCCTTTATAGCCCAACATTAGCCACCTTTAGCTTAGCGGTGGTGACGTGAAGTCATGTGACCGTGCTGTAGTTCCTTTATAGCCCAACATTAGCCTCCTTTAGCTTAGTGGTGGTGACGTGAAGTCATGTGACCGTGCTGTAGTTCCTTTATAGCCCAACATTAGCCTCCTTTAGCTTAGCGGTGGTGACGTGAAGTCATGTGACCGTGCTGTAGTTCCTTTATAGCCCAACATTAGCCACCTTTAGCTTAGCGGTGGTGACGTGAAGTCATGTGACCGTGCTGTAGTTCCTTTATAGCCCAACATTAGCCTCCTTTAGCTTAGCGGTGGTGACGTGAAGTCATGTGACCGTGCTGTAGTTCCTTTATAGGCCAACATTAGCCTCCTTTAGCTTAGCGGTGGAGACGTGAAGTCATGTGAACGTGCTGTAGTTCCTTTATAGCCCAACATTAGCCACCTTTAGCTTAGCGGTGGAGACGTGAAGTCATGTGAACGTGCTGTAGTTCCTTTATAGCCCAACATTAGCCTCCTTTAGCTTAGCGGTGTTGACGTGAAGTCATGTGACCGTGCTGTAGTTCGTTTATTGCCCAACATTAGCCTCCTTTAGCTTAGCGGTGGTGACGTGAAGTCATGTGACCATGCTGTAGTTCCTTTATAGCCCAACATTAGCCTCCTTTAGCTTAGCGGTGGAGACGTGAAGTCATGTGACCGTTCTGTAGTTCCTTTATAGCCCAACATTAGCCTCCTTTAGCTTAGCGGTGGAGACGTGAAGTCATGTGAACGTGCTGTAGTTCCTTTATAGCCCAACATTAGCCTCCTTTAGCTTAGCGGTGTTGACGTGAAGTCATGTGACCGTGCTGTAGTTCGTTTATTGCCCAACATTAGCCTCCTTTAGCTTAGCGGTGGTGACGTAAAGTCATGTGACCATGCTGTAGTTCCTTTATAGCCCAACATTAGCCTCCTTTAGCTTAGCGGTGGTGACGTGAAGTCATGTGACCGTGCTGTAGTTCCTTTATAGCCCAACATTAGCCTCCTTTAGCTTAGTGGTGGTGACGTGAAGTCATGTGACCGTGCTGTAGTTCCTTTATAGCCCAACATTAGCCTCCTTTAGCTTAGCGGTGGTGACGTGAAGTCATGTGACCGTGCTGTAGTTCCTTTATAGCCCAACATTAGCCTCCTTTAGCTTAGCGGTGGTGACGTGAAGTCATGTGACCGTGCTGTAGTTCCTTTATAGCCCAACATTAGCCACCTTTAGCTTAGCGGTGGTGACGTGAAGTCATGTGACCGTGCTGTAGTTCCTTTATAGCCCAACATTAGCCTCCTTTAGCTTAGCGGTGGTGACGTGAAGTCATGTGAACGTGCTGTAGTTCCTTTATAGCCCAACATTAGCCACCTTTAGCTTAGCGGTGGTGACGTGAAGTCATGTGAACGTGCTGTAGTTCCTTTACAGCCCAATATTAGCCTCCTTTAGCTTAGCGGTGGCATATGCTGCCTTCAGGGTCCTCTACAGAAATACAACATCCTGCAGCTCTCTCTAACATCCTTTCTGAGGATTAAAATCAGTATGATAGTTGTTGAAATCCTTTTCTATCCTAATCCACACTCTCTGCTATGTTAGTCCTCTTCACAGACAGTCCCTCACTTTCTCCCACTCAAGATTCATATCTACTGGCCTCAGAGTTTCGCCCTTATCAGAACACGGTGTGCTCCTCCACCTCTTATCCATCCCATCATCACTGCTGTCCAAAAACAAAAGGGAGCTGCCAAAGCCCACAAGGTGGAGACGTCATAGGAGTAGCTTTTTATTGCATTTGGTATTGTGTATCTGTGAAGATCAGTAAATCAGAGGCATTCACCCAGATAGTTCATAAACTGCTGCGGGCGCCTCGCCAGAACAAAGGCTGATCTGTCCAAATTGTACAAATGGGTGTAAACTCATAAAGCCGTGTTTTATATATCGCGGACTGGGTGTGGGGGTGTAATACAGCTCCAACATAAACTAATCCTGCTCAACAGACTCAATGACACAGAAGTCTGCTTTCATCTCCTCCCTCTCAGAGGAGATTCCTGTTTTCATATCCTCCAGTTTCCTCCTCTCCCCCGAAGCTTTCAGTGTTAAAACAGACTTAAGCATGGCTGAACAATTAATCCCCATCACGATGTTTGGCTTCCCGCGGTCGACGAGACATGATTGACTTTTAAAATGCGTACTCCGTTCATAGAAAAGTCGGCTGCGTTTCAAATCAAACGTACAGCCGGAGCCACGAGGGGGCCATCGAGATTTAATGGCTTTACTTTTGGGAAAACTTTCCTGAATGTTGTCCAAAGTAGAAGAACAGAGAAAGAGGAAGGAAAACCCTTATTTAAAGACTCACTTTGATGCAAATATGGGTAATTAAAGCTTAATTTAAGTGTCTTTGAGCACTAGGAAAAGCGCTATAAAAATCTAATGTATTATTATTCATAGCACAACGTAGAAGTGGAACTAGATAGAGCTTTGTTTTGATGAGGTGTTTTGATGAGGTGTTTTTATGTTGTTAAATTAGCAAGAGTAAGAGTGCAGTAAGTTTAAAGTTTTATTGTCATTATACACAGAGTATAACGAGATTACACATCAGTAGAAACCCATGTTGTATTTCTACCTCTCTGTCTGTTCGGCAGGCGTCTTCCCAAGCACTCACATCTGGATTTGACCACTTACTTCCCAGATAAATGGCCTTTCTTTGTTGATTCTCTAAGTGGTTTTTTTCTCACCTCCTCCTGGTAAAGTGCTCTCAGAGCGGTGCGTGTCTTCTTGTTGGAGAACGCCACTTGTTCACAGCTTTATTGTGCGTCAGCTCTGCAGAAAAGCAACGGTTTTATAACACCTCCTGTATCGGCAAATCCTGGCTACTATACTTCCTCCGTGAAGTTTCCCCTCTTGAATGAAATGAGAGCGGGAGGGAGGGGGGCTATTGACTTGAGCCGTCCCTTATAGATACTTTTTACGTTAGCCGGATCATTTGTCTCGGCTCTCTTAAAGCGCCGGCCGTTTCGGCTCCCAAGCGGTTCTTCATGTTACCACAGTTCACCACGGAGCCTCAGTTTCGCCGCTGCGAGGCTCTGGTGCTCGCAGCTCACGCGCGTGCTCCTCTAGCACCGCTCATCGCGTCCAAATCGCGCACGTTCCGTGTTGTCCCGTAGCAGGCACCGCCGATGTCGGGGAAACGATCAGCAATACTAATAATAATCCCACCAGACTCCTTTGCCCCTCCAACAGAGGGATGTCCTTTTTCCTTTTCGTTATTTCAAGCGATAAAAACTCTCGATCTTCTCTCGAATTATTAATATTTTTGGACGCCCTCGGCTCGGCTCGCGTTCAGGGCGTCCGGAGCTGAATAAGGGCGTCAAATGACGGTGTCGGTACACGATGTTTTCGGGGTACACGATGTGTTCGGGTGCCGTCTCTTACCAATGACGTCACGCATTGTACGCATTGTGATTGGCTGTACGGTAATTTACCCAGGGGTGCTCGGGGGCAAATCACATCTACAGATCATGACGAACCAAATTGAAGTATTCCTATACTCCTAGCGTGTGAAAATGATTGTGAAAAACATGTTAAAAAAACATGAAAATGGAGCAATGGCTGTACGCCATTGGCTGTACGGCAACTCAAGAGGACCATCATACACGGTCAAATTCCGGACATTTAAACATAGCCTGCACGCTAAGCTGCAAAAGCAGCAAGGCTTTTTTACCAAGCTTCACACATCCAAGGATGCAGCAACCAAGACCAGCTTTTTGATATCCCACAAAATAGCTAAACACAGTAAGCCATTCTCAGAGGGGGAGTTTGTCAAAGAGCGCTTAGTGGACTCTGCAGCACTAATATGCCCTGAAAAAAAAGAAGCCTTTGAGCAAGTCCCGCTGTCCAGGCGAACCGTGACGAGAAGGATCGAGGACACTGCGGGGAATCTGGAGCTTCAGCTGCAACACGGCAAGTTTTGACTTTATCTCCTTGGCTTTGGACGAGAGCTGTGATGTCCGCGACACAGCGCAGTTACTCGTATTTGTCCGTGGGATAACGCCGGACTTCAGGATTACGGAGGAGCTGGCAGCAATGCGGCCGATGAAAGGGACGACGACAGGGAGCGATCTGTTCACGGAGGTAAATGCGTGCATGGACACGCTGGGACAGACTGGTAGGTGGCACAACAGACTGTTGTCCAAATCTTACAGGTAAAAATGTTGGACTTTTGAAACGTATGCAAGATAAAGTGACTGGAATCGACGCAGATCAGAAATTGGTATTCTTGCATTGTATTATACGCCAACATGTGTTGTGCAAGTCAGTGCTAAAAATTCACCATGTTATTGATGTTGTTACTAAAATAGTAATCAGGGCACGGGCATGAGACTGAGCATAGTGACATCTGCTACCACACAGCTGTCAGATGGCTCAGCCTGGGCAAAGTGCTGAAAAGAGTTTGGGACCTTAAAGCAGAGATTCAAGAGTTTTGTGAGAAGAAAGGCAAAGACATCCCAGAGCTCTCAGATGAGGACTGATGGCAGATTTAGCATTTGCTGTTGATGTGACTGATGAATGCACTGAACACCAAAGTGCAAGGCAAGGGCCTTTTTGAAAGATGCAGTTTCTTTCAAGCCAACTGGAGAGCAACACTCTCACTCACATGCACACCCTGAAAGAAGTCACACCATCAGCTGATCACCTCCGCAGGTACTCCTCCATGTTAGGAGCATTGCATGGTGAGTTTTCAAGGCGATTTGAAGATCTCCCAACAATCGAGGATGACATGCTCATGATCTCCTCTCCCTGTACCTGCAGTATGGATAATGCACCCAGTGATGAGCTGGAACTCGTTGACCTGCAGTCTGATGCAGTACTGGTCGAGCGCTTTAAGATCTCTGCTGGATTTCTACTCTTCTCTCGAGGAGGAGAACTTTCCAAACATGAGGAGACATGCTCAGAAGATGTTGGTTCTCTTTGGCTCGACCTACACATGTGAACAAACATTTTCAAAGATGACGTTTATGAAATCCAGGTTAGATCCTCTCTCACCGATGATTATCTGTCAGCTGTGCTTCGCATCTCCACCTCAGACATTCAACCTGACTTCCATGCACTCGTTAAAGCCCAGCAGAGACTAGATGTCTCTCACGGAACAAGAACAAAGAACTTAAAAGCACCGAATGAGGTGGTTAGACTACACATGTAGGCATGTAAAGGTACTAGCAGTGAACTGGGACACTTTCTCTGGAAGCCTTTCTCTCAAAATCCCAGTTCAGTGATGCTCAGTGACAGTTCAACATGATGTATCTTGCTGAATGTTTGGAGCACAAAGACGATGTGGTGATGTCTTAAGAACCTTTACACAACTTTCCAACAGTATATGAAACTCAAAATGTGTGTTGTAGTGAAGGCGACTGAAAATGTTCACTAGTAGAGTCAGAAATGGTGAAAAACGTTCACATTTGATTGAATAAATTAAAAATGTTGTAAGGCAACCTCACTTTTTCATTGCTCAACTATAACATACACTCTTACCAGCTCGTCAAAACAATGCTATTTACTGCTTATAAAGAAATACAATTAATATTATGCAGAATTGAGTTCAGCCTTTTGGCCCGGCCCTCCACAATATTCTTTGTTTCTCATGTGGCCTCATGGAAAAAATAATTGCCCACCCCTGATCTAGACCGACAATTTTTTGGAGTTGAAAGTGAACCGGATTCCGGAGCTAAGCGGCGGCGCCTCTGCGGTGTGAACAGGAAAAAACTGTACTTTTCAGGCTCCGAGCCAGAGCTGAAAACGCGTAGGTGTGAAAGGGGCATCAGTCATGTCTCAGTATAATCATTGCACGTCCGAAAGGCTTGAAAAATGCACCTGATTTTTCTTATTTTCATAACCAAGCCATTCATCTCCCTCTTAATCACAATGACCGTAAAGCAGCAGGCCTCAGTGTAAGAGGCGGCGTGTGGCGCAGTGGATAGAGCCTTGGTGTTCGGATCAGGAGGTTCAAACTCCACTGCAGTCAGCATGTCGTTGTGTCCCTGGGCAAGACACTTCACCTCAAATTGCTCCTGTGGGGGATTGCCCACAGTATTGAGTATGTAAGTCGCTTTGGATAAAAAGCATCTAACATGTAATGTAATGTAAGAGTCTCTGATAGAGTCTGATCTCCAGCCAGCTTGGCACTACCAGGGTCAGGAAGTGTGTTCTTGCTTTGTCACATAAATGCACATGTGCTGTTATTGAATTTGCACCCACTGGCACGTCTTCTATGACTCACTGGTTTTCTGACTTTAAAGACTCAGGACTTTTCACCTGTTTCTAGTCAGATAATCCCCCGTGGGTGCTTTTTTTTTTACTTCCATTTGCTTGTGTTGTCCTGTAGCGTGCTACCTGTTGCTTACATCGCAGTGAAGCTATCATGCAGAGGAACATGATTTGATTTACAGCCATGACTCCGCGATAAAGTGCGTCAGGAGATCGTTTTACACGAGGAGGAGGAGGGCAAGAGAGAAACCACAACAAATAGTAAAAAGGAGCGCTGTCAGGTCGGGCAATTTAATTAAAGTCGGTTATGAAACCTCTTGTTTTATGTCTGCTAGTAATAGTATTACATAGCTGTTGTAGGTGCAGTGATGTGAGGCAGCAGCTGTGCGTTACACAAGAGATCAAGCGCTCCCATGACACGCTTTAATGAAAAAAGCTTTGGTTATATTAAACTTTTAACATGAGAGCTAAGGTGACGGGTCAAAATGACAGTTATTATCATTATAATACACAAACACACATTATCACTTCAAACTGTTTACATATTGTTCACATTTTCTCCGTCTCTAATCATCTAAAGGTTAATTGTTGAACTCTTTAAAGTAGAGACACTACATACTGATATACACCTGAACATCAGCAGGAGAGGACTCTTTAAAGTAGAGACACTACATACTGATATACACCTGAACATCAGCAGGAGAGGACTCTTTAAAGTAGAGACACTACATACTGATATACACCTGAGCATCAGCAGGAGAGGACTCTTTAAAGTAGAGACACTACATACTGATATACACCTGAACATCAGCAGGAGATGACTCTTTAAAGCAGAGACACTACATACTGATATACACCTGAACATCAGCAGGAGAGGACTCTTTAAAGTAGAGACACTACATACTGATATACACCTGAGCATCAGCAGGAGAGGACTCTTTAAAGTAGAGACACTACATACTGATATACACCTGAACATCAGCAGGAGAGGACTCTTTAAAGTAGAGACACTACATACTGATATACACCTGAACATCAGCAGGAGAGGACTCTTTAAAGTAGAGACACTACATACTGATATACACCTGAACATCAGCAGGAGAGGACTCTTTAAAGTAGAGACACTACATACTGATATACACCTGAACATCAGCAGGAGAGGACTCTTTAAAGTAGAGACACTACATACTGATACACACCTGAACATCAGCAGGAGAGGACTCTTTAAAGTAGAGACACTACATACTGATATACACCTGAACATCAGCAGGAGAGGACTCTTTAAAGTAGAGACACTACACACTGATATACACCTGAACACCAGCAGGAGAGGACTCTTTAAAGTAGAGACACTACATACTGATATACACCTGAACATCAGCAGGAGAGGACTCTTTAAAGTAGAGACACTACATACTGATATACACCTGAACATCAGCAGGAGAGGACTCTTTAAAGTAGAGACACTACATACTGATATACACCTGAACATCAGCAGGAGAGGACTCTTTAAAGTAGAAATGGTTGCATGTGAAACAATCCTTTTCTCCCGTGTGGTCTTAGTGGTTTCTAACCTCAGTTGGGGTCACCCCCCCAACACATTAACTGTTGGTGTTTTGAGCACTGTGTTTACTTGACGACTGTTTTCTCTCACCACTCATTGTTTTCTACATCAGTTGCGTGAGGCGGAAAGAAAGGAAAGCAATCAATGATGAACTTTAAAGTTGGGAGGGAGAGAAAACAAGGAAACGTCTGACAGCTGCTGGAAGAGAAAGTCTGTCCAAGTTTTTACTTTAATCCAAAATCTGTGTGGTCACAGTTTCAATCCCACACAACCCTGCAGCGCTTTACAAGACTCTGAGGTGTGTGTGTGTGTGTGTGTGTGTGTGTGTGTGTGTGTGTGTGTGTGTGTGGTGTGTGTGTGTGTGTGTGTGTGTGTGTGTGTGTGTGTGTGTGTGTGTGTGTGTGTGTGTGTGTGTGTGTGTGGTGTGTGTGTGTGTGTGTGTGTGTGTGTGTGTGTGTGTGTGTGTGTGTGTGTGTGTGTGTGGTGTGTGGTGTGTGTGTGTGTGTGGTTGTGTGTGTGTGTGTGTGTGTGTGTGTGTGTGTGTGTGTGTGTGTGTGTGGTGTGTTTGTGTGTGTGTGTGTGTGTGTGTGTGTGTGTGTGTGTGTGTGTGTGTGTGTGTGTGTGTTGTGTGTGTGTGTGTGTGTGTGTGTGTGTGTGTGTGTGTGTGTGTGTGTGTGTGTGTGTGTGTGTGTGTGTGGACCGAAATCTGTTTACACAGTCACGTTTGGGGACTCGCCTCCCTTATGGGGACAAATTGGAGGTCCCCATGAGCGGGATCATTAATTTTAGGGTGAAGACTAGGTTAGGGTAAGGTTATTAAGGTTTAGGGTAAGGGTTAGGCATGTGTTGGTTAAGGTTAGGATAAGTCTCCAGGAAATGCATGTAAGTCAATGTAATGTCCCCTGAAGTGATGTGTGTGTGTGTGTGTTCCCACTTTGTGAGGTGGTCTTTTAACCAGGATGGAAACCAAGGTATGCTTTATAACTACTTCTAGTAGCAATATATTGTCTTAACTACTGAATGCAGTTCTACAATAATGCAGAAAGAAATACAACACATGCAAAATGTCTCATTTCAGGGTCAGTGGTTTGAATCTGTTTTGCTAACATTAGAAATCAAGTAATATCGATGCAAAGGACATTCATTCTTAGATGCTTTCACGATCTTAAAAGTGGATGGCCAATGCATTGTTGTGCGCTGAAAGGAATGTAAACCTGTCAGTAGTTACACTTATTAAGTCCCTCTACACTTGGTGATCTTGGGCTTTTCTAGAAAAATGTTTAGTTCGTTCAAAACAGGAGATTTTGATCCTGCTTTTGGACCGAAATCCAACAATGTCACTGCTGCTAACAATCAATCTGAACAACACACTGGCAACCTATCATAGTATTACTGCTAAAAACACGTGTATCCACTCAATATAAAATCGACATCATGTTTTTCTTCCACATTCTCCTCCCTTTGAGCCAGCGAGACTTTTATTGTTGAGCTGCTATTATTCTCTAGGACACAACGAAACACAGACAGATGAGACCTAGAGTAAAAGGAACCCAGCAATAAAATAACAGTGTCACAGCGCCAGACTTAGCAACGTATGACTCCAGTATCAAAGCAAAAGCCAACATTAGATATTGTTTATTCCGTTATGACTAAGCTGCATGTACATGTACTTCTGCAGCAGTATTTCATTGTTTAATGAGTATTTTATTTGATGTTTAATGGCTAATGAGGAGGTAGTGACCCCTGATGGGCTTTCTACCAACCACCAGTGGAGTGGGTTTATTAAAGTTGTTAATATGTAATTTAATGTGTTTTTAATGGGCAACATGTCAGTTTAAGACGGTCTGCATGGGTTTTCCAACCAAAGCGGTTTAAATTATCCTCTGCTTTTAACACCATCTGAAACGGCTAGACACCAACGTTTGGTTGCCATGCAATCTTTAATGTATCCACCCTCAATTCCTATAAGACAAAATACCAGTAGTTCTTCACAGATCCCTTAAAAATAAATACTTAAGGAGACCAAAGGCCAACAACTGGTTACCAATCGCTTAAGAAATGTTTGCAATGGCAACTTTGAATGTTAAAGAGTTCTGATAATAGGTGCTTTCACACCAAGTACTTTGCCGTACTTAGTTCATGAGAACTCTTTGGTTCTGATGAACTGAAGGACAGATCGCGTTCACACCGGAATAAGTCCCTGGGGGAGGATTAGGCAAATGAAGCCGCTGACGTCACTTCTTCATCTTCTGCTTTGGGTTTACTGGCAGTCCGCAAACCACTTCACGGCGTATACTGCCACCCAAAGTCCCCGGCCGGAAGTCCCCGGAGTTGGGGAAGGCTTCAGTAGAAGCTGCTGGGACTCCCAGCAACTTCTACTGAAGCCTTCCGAGTAAATCTCCAGAACGCCGACACCTCCTCATCTCCACCGCTCCCATGTTTTATTTTGTGTTGCCATAAGTTAGTCTCTCTCCGTTAGTGCATTGGGCTAATGCTAATGCTAATCAGGGATGTCCCGATCTTTTTTTGCTCCCGATCCGATTCCGATCATTTGATTTTGACAATCTGCCGATACCGATTTTTCCCGATCCGATCTTTATGCAATGCGTTAAGAGAGAAAGGTAACAGATAACGGCCGGTCATCCAACGCGATGAGTTCAGCTCTTGGCTGTTATTGTTTGGCCTTGTCACTGTTCTGGGGCCGTTTCTCTTTCCTTTTTAAAGTCTCTGAAAGTGTCGGTTGCTTCAGAGCCGTTCCCTGAGTGGCCGCTGTGTACTCGTCGTGTTGTTGTTGTTTGTTTCTCAGGTGGCGTGTTAGATTGGTCGTGTTGAACGTAGCTCTGTTCTTTCCACCACGCGGAACCTCCGCCTCGCAAACATTGCATCTGGCTGTTACACTGCCTTCGCTTTCAATTTCACAATACTTCCAAACTCCTGACATGTTCTCTGTCCCGACTCCCGAGTCACCAGCTGGACGTAGCCTCTCGTTAGCTTGCTGCTACTATTAGACACTGCGCCCACTCTGTTGCTTTGAGAGGAATAAGCAACCAGGTCTGAACAGAAGCCCAACAGAAGCAACACATACATGATGTTGTGTAATTTTAAACCCAAACTAAGGCCTCAGGATGACTTTAAGACGTGAACATGGTCTTTTGTTTTGTAACATTAAATAAAGGAATTATTCGATTCCGATCTTTTGAAAATCACGTGATCGGATCGGGACATCTCTAATGCTAATAATGCTAATGCCAGCAAATACACACTTTTGGGAGTTTTACGGGCCGTGGTTTGCAATCCGCCCAGCCAATCAGAAATGGGAACCTTTGTCTCCCATGAAAGTCCCTGCTCTCTAGCAGGCACGGAAAAGGGGGTGGAAAGGTTCTCATGAACTAAATTCTAGTTCTGGTGTGAACGCGACATTTCGGAACTATACTGGGAAAAGCACTCCGGTGTGAAGCGCCTAAAGTCAGCTGTTCAGTTAAGAGGACACACATTTTCACTTTACTTTCATAGCACAAGCTTTTCCTTCCATCCATCCATCTTCTCCCGCTTATCCGTGGTCGGGTCTCGGGGGTATCAGTTCCAGCAGAGAGCCCCAAACGTTCCTTTCCCCTCATCAACCAGCTCTGACTGGGGGGTCCCAAGGCGCTCCCAGGCCAGCGAAGAGATATAATCACTCCACCTGGTCCTAGGTCTACCCCTTGGTCTCCTCCCAGCTGGATGTGCCTGGAACACCTCCCTAGGGAGGCGCCCAGGTGGCATCCTAACTAGGTGCCCGAACCACCTCAACTGGCTCCTTTCGACGCGAAGGAGGAGCGGTTCAACTCCGAGTCCCTCCCGGATGACTGAACTTCTCACCTTATCCCTAAGGGAGACGCCAGCCACCCTGCGGAGAAAACCCATCTCGGCCGCTTGTATCCGCGATCTGGTTCTTTGGGTCATGACCCATCCTTCATGACCAGAGGTGAGGGTAGGAAGGGAAATGGCCCGGTAGACAGAGAGCTTTGCCTTCTGGCTCAGCTCCCTTTTCGTCACAACGGTGCGGTAAAGCGACTGCAGTACCGCTCCCGCTGCTCCGATTCTCCGGCCCATCTCACGCTCCATTGTTCCCTCACTCGAGAACAAGACCCCGAGATACTTGAACTCCTTCACAAGCTTTTCTATCATGTAATGTGTTGTTTCTTATTATATTCCGGAGTGGTAGCTTGATGCAGGATTTCCCAAAACACCAAGAAATCCAGCTTTATTTGACTACAGTATTGATAAGATACACCTGATGCTACTTGGTGTATTACTCGTGACTTCTAGGCTATGGAAACTTGTAGCTCTGAATGTAAATATGCTGCGTAATGATAACTGTAAGTGAGCAGCTTTTTCTTCACAGGCAATTAGGAAGGAAATAGTTTTCGTGGCACATGAGGAAACAGTTTCCAGCCCAATGTCACCCTGTCATTTAGAGTAATAAGTGCAACACCGTATCTCCCGTTTCCCAGTACAGGACCGTGTGTGTGGGCTCAAAGCTCAAACTGTGTCTTTGAATGCGTGTGTGTGTGTTCATGAATCAGCCTTTGACTGATTAAAGATGAAAGGGTAACCTTAACTAACGTGGCTCATGTTAAATAGAGCTGCGGGGGGGGGGGGGGGGGGGGGGGAGAAGAGCTTCGTTTTCTCAAATTGATTACCAAGCGCTGATGAGTTATCATTTAATTGGGTTGTGGTATCTTGTCCTGCCTGCCTGAGTCACAGCAGATGCACACACACACACACACACACACACACACACACACACACACACACACACACACAGTTTCTTCTTTCTCCTCCACACCCTCCCCGCAGGTGTCCTGGTCCAATTCCCTCTCTGCATGAATAATAATAACAAAAATAATAATTGATAACCCAGATGCAGCCAGCGTGCTCTACAGCGCTGACGTGATCCCTTTTCTTTTCCGTCTGCATGATTTCTGATGTGTGTGTTCGCTGTGTTCTTGGCTGCCTCTCGTGTGTGTAAGCCACTACTTTCCCACGTTGTGGAGCAGGGTCTCCCACAGGCCTCCCCCCTTCAGTCTCTTACCCCTCTCTCTCCTCCTCTCTGCACCTGTACTCGCGCTCCAGCTGCTCCTCTCTCGGCTCGATGCTGTTGGCCGGAGCCCATGTTGCACTTGGCATGTCCTCAGAGACCCTGGGGCCACACTTGACGTGCGAGAGCCAGGCGGGAGGAGGGAGAGGAGGGATGTAGGAATCATGGGAGGAAAACGCTGAGTCATTGTCATTGAAGAACGGGGGGATATCAGAGGAATGACAGATGTGTGAGGAAGAGTTATGGCGTCATAGTTACGGTCAGAGAAGAGGCTTCATGTGGTTTAGCTTTTGAGAAAAATGCCAAAAATGCTTCAGGAGAAACCTCAAGGTTAGTCGCAGTCTCTGACCTGCTTTTTCATAGTTTGGGCCGTAGTTTTCTTTATGATAACACTGTTCTCATCAAAGCTACTGCTGAGATCTGGGAACATGGCATCCTGTTGACAGTGAAATATCTTGATTACCTTCATGACATACCTCAATATCTACCAATGTTGCGCATGAAGGAAAACGCAGAGTCATTGAAGAACGGGGGATATCAGAGCAATGACAGATGTGTTAGGCGTCACAGGTACTGTCAGAGAAGAGGCTTCATGTGGTTTAGTTTTTGAGAAAAATGCCAAAAATGCTTAGTTTCCGTTACGATAACAGTGTTCTCGCCAAAGCTACTGCTGAGATCTGGAAGCATGACATCCTGTTGACAGGGAAATATCTAGATATCGATGAAGCCCTGAGGATTAACCATGATCACGTTGTTCATCCCTGATTGTCTGTCTATAATCCAAATACCTCAATATCTTCCAGCTTTGAACATAAAGTCATGGTTCTGAGTTAATTATTACCTATGACTTGATGCTCATTTGGTTTCTACTCCTGGCTTTGGCATGGCATGTGTTTGGGTCATTGATCTGATTGGTTAAAGTTAGCCTGTGATAAACATATGGATTATCCTATTACTTTGCAAGTACATTTTGTTAAATGGCGTGTTCTCAGGTACACAGAGGTTCAAATTAGTGTTTTTTTTAAGGTAATTTCTTGACAACTAGTGGATGGATCGCCATGAAATGTGGAACGAACGCTCACTTCCTTGTGTAGCGCCATCATCAGGTCAAATGTTGTATGTGTCAAACACTTTGTACAGCCTCTCTCGAGCACTTTTAAGACGATAAATGACTTGTATTATTTGATCGCAGTCATTAAAATCATTAGCACACAGGGCCGTGTTTGTAGTTTCTAAGCATCTCAAAAAGTACTTATTTTGGCTCCATTTGAACATCAGATCTAACGATGTGCATGTGTGCAGCTTTGTGAGAAATTGTGGAAGTTTCCAGTGCTCGCAGGTTTCTCTGCCCTCCTGGGTTTTGGAGCTTCTTGGGTTCCCTTAAATTCCAATCATGTATTAAATCTCACGTCTCAGAGAGTCTGCTGCGGAGCCAAGTAGGATGTTGTGATACAGCTGAAGATTATAAGATATGTAAACCAGAGGAAAACGGATTGCTGCATGTGTGAAGCTTGTTTTCACCAACCACTTCATTCTCTCATTGATGAAAATATTGAAAACACGTCACCAGAGGTGGGAAGTAGGGGAGTACAAATACTTCGTTACTGTACTTCTACAGTACTTCTACTTCTTACATGTTGAACTCAAATACCTGTACTTTCTACTTCTCACATGTTGAACTCAAATACCTGTACTTTCTACTTCCTACATGTTGAACTCAAATACCTGTACTTTCTACTTCCTACATGTTGAACCCAAATACCTGTACTTTCTACTTCTTACATGTTGAACTCAAATACCTGTACTTTCTACTTCTTACATGTTGAACTCAAATACCTGTACTTTCTACTTCTTACATGTTGAACCCAAATACCTGTACTTTCTACTTCTTACATGTTGAACTCAAATACCTGTACTTTCTACTTCTTACATGTTGAACTCAAATACCTGTACTTTCTACTTCTCACATGTTTAACCCAAATACCTGTACTTTCTACTTCTTACATGTTGAACTCAAATACCTGTACTTTCTACTTCTTACATGTTGAACTCAAATACCTGTACTTTCTACTTCTTACATGTTGAACCCAAATACCTGTACTTTCTACTTCTTACATGTTGAACCCAAATACCTGTACTTTCTACTTCTTACATGTTGAACCCAAATACCTGTACTTTCTACTTCTTACATGTTGAACTCAAATACCTGTACTTTCTACTTCTTACATGTTGAACTCAAATACCTGTACTTTCTACTTCTTACATGTTGAACCCAAATACCTGTACTTTCTACTTCTTACATGTTGAACTCAAATACCTGTACTTTCTACTTCTTACATGTTGAACTCAAATACCTGTACTTTCTACTTCTTACATGTTGAACCCAAATACCTGTACTTTCTACTTCTTACATGTTGAACTCAAATACCTGTACTTTCTACTTCTTACATGTTGAACCCAAATACCTGTACTTTCTACTTCTTACATGTTGAACTCAAATACCTGTACTTTCTACTTCTTACATGTTGAACCCAAATACCTGTACTTTCTACTTCTTACATGTTGAACTCAAATACCTGTACTTTCTACTTCTTACATGTTGAACTCAAATACCTGTACTTTCTACTTCTCACATGTTTAACCCAAATACCTGTGCTTTCTACTTCTTACATGTTGAACCCAAATACCTGTACTTTCTACTTCTTACATGTTGAACCCAAATACCTGTACTTTCTACTTCTTACATGTTGAACTCAAATACCTGTACTTTCTACTTCTTACATGTTGAACTCAAATACCTGTACTTTCTACTTCTTACATGTTGAACCCAAATACCTGTACTTTCTACTTCTTACATGTTGAACTCAAATACCTGTACTTTCTACTTCTTACATGTTGAACTCAAATACCTGTACTTTCTACTTCTTACATGTTGAACTCAAATACCTGTACTTTCTACTTCTCTCATGTTGAACTCAAATACCTGTACTTTCTACTTCTTACATGTTGAACCCAAATACCTGTACTTTCTACTTCTTACATGTTGAACACAAATACCTGTACTTTCTACTTCTTACATGTTGAACCCAAATACCTGTACTTTCTACTTCTTACATGTTGAACACAAATACCTGTACTTTCTACTTCTTACATGTTAAACTCAAATACCTGTACTTTCTACTTCTTACATGTTGAATGCAAATACCTGTTGCCGTTGTTCAGCATGGAAACATTCATTAGCTAACAATGACATTATTGTTCTATTGATATAAAGGGAGGTCAGGTACTCTTTAAAGCAGCTGCTAGTTATGGGTACTTTTTACTGAAGTACACTTCAAAGTTCTTTACTTTCACTTGAGGAAAGAAGTTTAGTCAGTACTTCTACTTTCAGCAGATTATTTTTAAACACGAGTATCTGTACTTCTACTTGAGTAAAGGAAGTGTGTACTTCTGCCAGCTCTGGGCACCAGACATCTCATAAATCTTCCCGTTGGTCTGCACCTCACATGGAGCCGTATGAGAAGAAAGAGGACAGGGAGACGGATATTAAAAAGTTTGGATTCCTCTCCTCTCTTCTTGGCTTTCCCACTATTTCTCAGCCCTTCTCCTCCCGGGGTATCGCACACGCAGACCTCTAAATCTGCCCGGTGACACCTCCGTCCCGCTCTGTCAGCACCCGAAGAAAGAGAGGAAATCTATGTTCGCAGCAGAAGAAAGAGCAGAGGAGATATTTGTCCCCGGGCTTTGTTAGCGGAGCTTCAATAGAGAGGCATCAGTCAAGTGGCCGGCCAACAGCCCATTGTGCAGTAATTGACCCTGATGAAGTGCTGGGCCTTTAATTTGGTGATAACTCAGACACTCCCCTGTTATTCAAGCGGTTATATTATATTATTTATCTGGATATGGAAATATATATTTGTGTTCTATTAAACTAAAGTTTTAGAGCTGAAAGAGAACCGCTTCTTAAATGAGAAAAGGTTTCTTTACTCTTATATGACGGTGAACCAAAGATACTTGAGATGTGGACGACACCACACATTTAAGGACTAGTTTTGACAACTTTTCTCTGATTTTCTTCGACATATAGATTAAACCACCATCTGATTCATTGAGAAGAGAACCTAATTGACCGGTTTGGGCCTTTAATTTGGTGATAACTCAACTCAGACATTCCCCTGTTATTCAAGCGGTTATAGATGCTTATCTGTATATGGAAATATATATCTGTGTTCTATTAAACTAGGAGGTTTTATATTTACAGTCCTCTTCTCCCTTCTGGTTTGGTGTGCATGTACCAGAGCTGCAGGACAAAAGCAAACGGCTTCCTTACGGTTATATGACGGTGAACCAAAGCTACTTGAGATGAAACCAGGATACTTGAATCAACTTGAATCGTGTTGTTGTTTACATTTGAAAGATGAAACCACCATCTGATTCATCAAGAAGAGAACCGAGCCAGTTAGAAGAGAACCGAGCCAGTTAGAAGAGAACCGAGCCAGTTAGAAGAGAACCGAGCCAGTTAGAAGAGAACCGAGCCAGTTCATCGACAAAGTCATGAATCTTTAGCTGCAGCCCTACTATTTGATCTTTAATTAAAGGACAGAGGCAAGACACACACACACACACACACACACACACACACACACACACACACACACACACACACACACACACACACACACACAGGTACACACACACACACACACACAGACAGACACACAGACACACAGACAGACAGACAGACAGACAGAGACCCCCACAGGTACTCACACACACACACACACACACACACACACACACACACACACACACACACACACACACACACACACACACAGAGACCCCCACAGGTACTCACACACACACACACACACACACACACATTAAAGGACAGATGCAAGACAATTAAGGAAATATGTCCCCTTTATTCTTCTTTTCTAAAACCATGCATTTAGAAAGTCTTAAATCTGAAGGAACAGCAGCACGTGGGAAAGACCTAAATGTGGACTTTCAACATGTTTGGATTCAATCCTAAAATCGTGTGTTATTATTTGATATTAACCCTTTGTGTTGCTGCAGGTACCATTACCCCGTCCCGAAGATCTTCTACGTGCAGCTGTCAGTCGGGAGCAACGAGTTTATCGGAGACGGTCGAACTCGCCAAGCAGCGAGACACAGCGCCGCCATGAAGGCTCTGCAGGCGCTGAGGAACGAGCCCATCCCAGAGAGACCCCCACAGGTAGGACAGACAGACGCACACACACACACACACACACACACACACACACACACACACACACACACACACACACACACACACAGAGACCCCCACAGGTAGGACAGACAGACGTGTGCACACACACACACACACACACACACACACACACACAGAGACCCCCACAGGTAGGACAGACAGATGTGCACACACACACACAGACACACACACACACACACACACACACACACACACACACACACACAGACACCCCCACAGGTAGGACATACAGAGACACACAGACAGACAGAGACAAACAGACAGACAGAGACATACACACACACACACACACACACACACACACACACACACAGACAGAGACACAGACAGAGACACAGACAGAGACACACACACACACACACACACACACACACACAGACAGACAGACAGACAGCCAGAGACACACACACAGACAGACACACACAGAGACACACACACACAGACACCCCCACAGGTAGGACATACAGACATACACACACATACACACACACACACACACACACACACAGAGAGAGACCACACACACACACACACACAGAGACCCCCCACACACACACACACACACACACACACACACACACACACACACACACACACACACACCATTGTTAGATCAAACGATGGGACAAAGAGGCTCCAAAGGACAGCATGACTTCCATCTTACATAAAACGTTCCAATCACAGATCTCATCATCAAGTAACCTGCAGATCTCTTTCTCCTCGTTTGATGAAATGTCAGAAACTGAGAAAAAGGTCAAACCCAGTTTCTAAAAGTCAAGGTGACATCTTCAAATGTCTTGTTTTGTCTCTTCTGAGAGTCTGAGCATTTTCCGCCAATTTGAATGAGAAATGACACAAGAAGTATCAATCAGTCATTGTTGGGTACATTGACATAATGCCATCACTGCAAAAGAGAATACAGTTATATAAAACTGACTTAAATAATTGATCTGATTGACAGAAAGTAATTCTCTTGTGGATAAAATGTCATGAAATGTTAAAACATGTCAACCCCAGTTTCTAAAAGTCAAGGTGACATCTTTAAATGTCTTTATTTTCTCCCTTTAACCCAAAGACATCCATTTTAAAATGATTATAAACAGAGAACACCAGTATGTCTGTTCTGAGAGGCTGAGAAAAGATTACATGAAAATGTACATTAAAAATGGAATTAATTAATCGTTTTTGAGTATAATAATAATAATAATAGATTTAATTTGTTAGCGCTTTTACAGGTGCTCAAAGACGCTTTACAGATATAGTGAAGGGAAAAGGAAGGAGTACTACGACATAATACCATCACTGCAAAAGACAATACAGTTATATCCAGGGTTCATACACTTCTTCACCAATGACTTCTCCATGACCTTTACCTAATTTTCCATCACCCAAAAAATGACTCTTGCTCAGCGTACCACTGAAAACGGTTTATTTGAACAGGAACATAAGGTCTGAAACATGTCGTGCCTATCTAAATCAAATCAAATCAAAATCAAGTTTTATTTATAGAGCACATTTAAAAACGATGTTTGGTCGAGCCAAAGTGCTGTACATGTAATAAAAACATTTTACTGCAGTGCAATTGTAACAAAAGACAGTCATTTTGCAACAGCAAATATAAAAACAATACACAGGGAAATGTCAGAAGTCGTGCTCCGCTCTAGCTAGAAAGCCTGAGAGAAGAAGTGTGTTTTTAGGGAGGATTTAAAAACCCCTAGGGTCTGGGCCGACCTCACATGGAGGGGCAGAGTGTTCCAGAGCCTCGGGCCAGCTGCTGCGAAGGCTCGGTGCCCTCGGGTTTTGAGCCTAGTCTTCGGCACTACCAGCAGCAGCTGGTCAGCAGACCTTAAAGCTCTGGCTGGGGTGTAGCGCTGGAGGAGTTCAACTATATAGGCCGGAGCCAGCCCATTTAGAGCTTTAAAAACAAATAAAAGGATTTTAAAATCAATTCTGAACTGAACTGGAAGCCAGTGCAGTGAGGCCAGAATTGGGGTGATGTGGTCGCGCTTTTTTACACACATCCAATAGGCTAACTAGCTTCACGCTAAAGCAACTCAAATCTCTCACCAGCAAAACACCTTTACGTTTCATTACTATACGATACATTTATTACCGTTATAGTATTACTATTTCGGCGATTAGGTAAAATATAAATTATACTTGATGCGACTTTTCCATGACTTTTCCAAAACTTGGGGAAATGTATTGTTTTCCATGACTTTTCCAGGGCCTGGAATTAGCATTTTGTCTTTTCCAGGTTTGTAATGACCGTAAGAACCCTGGATATAACATTGCAAATGCCTTAATTAATTGATCTGATTGACAGAAAAGTAATCGCTATAGCTCAAAAGGGATGCTTCATGTATACGTGGGAACTTTACATTAGTTGTGGATACATCTGCAGATTATTTTCTCATAATGTTCTTTATTAGGCAAAAAACGTCCATCCCAGTTTCACAAAATCCAGGATGACGTCTTCAAAAGTATTTCTAATCATATTATAGATTTTCACTTTAATATGAGCAGGGTATCTCCATCTGTGAGAGGCTTAAAAACAATGTTAGACTTTCTGGTTTGGTTTTCTGCACCAGACTTGCATCGTCATTATAGTTTGTTTATGTAACCAAAACAAGAATGTGTGTGTGTGTGTGTGTGTGTGGGTGTGTGTGTGTAGTAAAGCAGTTGCACATAACCCTTTATTGTCATGTTTGAGTGGCTATTTATGTAAATTGAGTCATTGTTGTCAGATCTAAATAAAGCCGTCGATTTTCTTTCTTAGAAACTAATGACACAGATTTCGCCTCGTGGAAACCATGGAAACCAGTGATTGTGTGGTAAACAAAATGCTTTCTCAAGACAGGAAGCACTTTGTTTAGCAGCACACGTCATATTTATTTTTATAGCATCACCAGATTTAGGTCAGCAGTTTCATTCTAGTTTTTTTTATTTAATCATGTGATTCCTTACGTTACATATCGTTGAATAAAAGCTCTGACAGATCCTGGTTTACAGAACACTTTGAGCCTCAGGGCGTACACACTTCCAGGTGTGTAAGATCACACACACACACACACACACACACACACACACACGGAGACACGGAGACGGTCATGTTCTGCAGACACACAATGCTCCTCAATTTGTAAAGCAAGACTGAGGAGCAGCGGCGAACAAAGGGCACATTTATGGAGGCCGACGCCACGAGAAAGCGAGTCCCAAAGAGGAGCCAGAGCCACGGTTTGAATAACACACAGTGATGCCAGCAGAGAGGATGCTGGGTAATTTGATTTCCGGTGGGAGATGATAAAAACAGTTAACAGTTAAGCCCGAGGGGGAAACCCTGGAGAGGTAGAGTAACGTATACTCCTGTCAGAGAGCCAGGGGTGGAACAAGTACCTTTACTTGAGTTAAAGTAGTAATACTACAGTCTAAAGAATACTAAATACTCTATTTCAAACTCCACTTTGCATTAACCCGTCCAACAACCAATCACATGAATCTCCCGCCCCGGACAGCAGCGGTTTGATTGGCTAGAGCTTGTACTGGCATATGATTCGATTGGCTGACGCGTCCGTCGAGGCGGCAAAAGTAGAACATTGCTCTACTTTTGCAGCGAGCACCGCGAGAGAAGCTACGCTTTGCTCCCACAATGCAGTTCGGCGAATCGTGACGTCTTCATTGAAATCACATGACTCACATCTTAAGAGCTGCTTTTGATCTGCAATTCATTACATTTGAATACAGATATTTCCATCTGATCATTCATTTAACTGAGAAAACCTTAGCTTCCTCTGGTGTCCTGTAATGGCATCTAACGGCCCGTCCACACAGCGGCGTGCGTTGAAGCTTGCCGGTGGGCGTGTCTGAAACCCGACCAACAACCAATCACATGAATCTCCCGCCGGACAGCAGCGGTTTGATTGGCTAGAGCTTGTACTGGCATACGATTCGATTGGCTGACGCTTCTGCCGGGGCTTCAAAAGTTGAACATTGCTCAACTTTTGCAGCGAGCCACGCCAGCAAAGCTCCACGTCGCTTCCCACAATGCAGTACGGCGAAAGGTGACGTCACCCCATTCAAAGTGAATGGTGACGCTTTCAACGCACGCCGCCGTGTGGACGGGCCGTCGGTGTCTGACGTTGTCGTAAATGGACTTTCTATCCAGTTTTAAGCCACATTTTGACCCTACACTTTGCTTTTAATGTATACTACAATACTTTGTGCAGTCAGTGCTAATTAAACAATTAGTGTATAATTCATGCAAACACATGTTCTTATGTAAAAAGTTACAAGTTAGTGTAAAAAGTACTATATTTCCCTCTGAGATGTAATTAAAAGTAGTAAAAAATGGAAATACTCAATAAAGTACTTTGAGTAAATGTACTTTCCTCCACTAGTTATAGCACATACATCTCTGAAAGGTCCCATGACATTTCTACTAATTCCATTGTTGAGGTCTACTAAAATAGATTTACATTGGTTTCTCACAGCATTTCTGTATAGTATCTGTATTCACTCTCTGTCCTACACGGCTTGTTGGATCTCCTGCCCCCCCCCCCCCTCCCTGTGAGCCCAGTGGCCGTCTGCGAGACAGCGAGACACAGCTAACCCAGCCCAAAACACACACACACACGCAGCCTGGCTGGGAGTTTGTGTGTGTTCAGGCTGGGTTCCGCGGTGTCTCGCCGTCCCCACACCAGTGAGCCAGCTCACAGTGTCCCGCTCCTCGCAGCCGCGAGCCTCGCAACGTCCCGCCGAATGTGTGTGTGTGAGGAAGTCTGCGGATTGGTCCAAACGTAACGGCTCCGCGGAGGTAACCGTCCAAATTGACCAATCTGCTGAGCCGTTACGTTACGTCACTATACCCGAAGTACTTCACTATACCCAGGAAGTAAACAATGGAGAAAGAGAAATGTCCAACGAGGCGTTTTGGGGCAGCACAGACAGGTCTTCTCTGTGTTAGAGTTGTACTCGCTACAGGGTGCACTTTGAGGGGTTGTGACTCTGCAGAGCGTTCACATGCAGAGAAACCTTCATAACACAAGGGGACGGGTAACAACCAGAGAAGCATGACATGGGACCTTTAACAGTTCACAGATGTATGTAATATAACAATAAGTAGTATTTTATTCTACTAAACAGTTTCATTTAACGTTATATGTATATAATTTAGTTATTTCTGCATCTACTTGCACATGGTATCACTCTGTCTTCGGTCTATTTCTGTTGCATTTTTGGAGCTGACTTCATGCTTCCATTGATAAAACTAGCTATTGATTGTATGACAATAAGGCCTTTGGCTCTATTAGAGTAATTAGAGCTCAGGTGGATTCTGATTCAATCTGATGAAAGCTGGTTATGTATTAATTTTAGCGTCAGACGTTCATCACAGCGGCACAAACCCTCCATTAAGGGAGAGTTTTAAAGTGATCAGAGAGAAAGTCATCCGAGGTGTGAGGAGAGCAGAAAACAAAGTGCTCTGACCTCTGATAAACCCAGTGTTGAGTAATAACAGCGCTGAGTGGACCGGAGTTTCATAACACCCAAACACACACACCAGATAGAAACATCTCACATTAATACATGTTAGCCTTTTTCTAGCTTTAATTTGGGTCAATATATTTGGTGTGTGTGTGTGTGTGTGTGTGTGTGTGTGTGTGTGTGTGTGTGGCCTAGCATTACTATACTTGTGGGGACCTAAATCTGTTTACACAGTCACGTGTGGGGACTTGGTTAGGGTTAGGATAAGTCTCCAGGAAATGCATGCAAGTCAATGTAATGTCCCCTGAAGGTGTGTGTGTGTGTGTGTGTGTGTGTGCAGCCTTGAGAAAGGGACTCGCACCATTCATCACACACGTTATTAAGAATGCTTTACATTAGTAGGAGCTCACTGAATAAGTGATGAGGCGTTATGAAAACAGGTCCTTCAGACTCCACAGAAATACATACATGAATATATAAGTGTGTGCGTCTTGTATGCTTCTATCTTTTTTTATACACTTTACCTACTGTTTTACAAACTTTTTACCCGCAGTAACATTTCTGTTAACAGTTAAAATCAAAGATATCAATTCTATATATTGTGGATAATAATAGTCAGATCAATCAATAGTGAAAATAATCATCGCAGCCCTATTTTTCAATTTAAATAGTGGTATGTCTTCGATTCCCATTTGTCTATTACTTGCATGACTCACCTAATACATACATATGTAATTGATTGTTAGAGGAACCCTGAGACACACACACACACACACACACACTCCTCTCTCGGTCTGTCTCTCGCTGTGGTAGGAGAGCCTGTGAAATCCAAGAGACCCAGAGCATGAATCATTCGTCGGATCGTTTTCACAATGAGATAGGGGAAGGAGCCCAAAGGGAAAAACTGCAGACGCAATCTGACAAAGAGCTGGACGCGATAAAGATCGAGACACGAGACGATCACACCTAAGCCCCTTATTGTGCGGAGGATGATACCATCTAGATGTCTCTATTAGTGAAAGAGACCAAGACTTGTAGGAGTAATTTAAACCATCATTCTCGTAGATTAAGTCTGATGAGTCTGAAACACCTTAAGTCTGTCTGATGAGTCTGAAACACCTTCAGTCTGTCTGATGAGTCTGAAACACCTTCAGTCTGTCTGATGAGTCTGAAACACCTTCAGTCTGTCTGATGAGTCTGAAACACCTTAAGTCTGCCTGATGAGTCTGAAACACCTTAAGTCTGTCTGATGAGTCTGAAACACCTTAAGTCTGTCTGATGAGTCTGAAACACCTTAAGTCTGTCTGATGAGTCTGAAACACCTTAAGTCTGTCTGATGAGTCTGAAACACCTTAAGTCTGTCTGATGAGTCTGAAACACCTTAAGTCTGTCTGATGAGTCTGAAACACCTTAAGTCTGTCTGATGAGTCTGAAACACCTTAAGTCTGTCTGATGAGTCTGAAACACCTTAAGTCTGTCTGATGAGTCTGAAACACCTTAAGTCTGCCTGATGAGTCTGAAACACCTTAAGTCTGTCTGATGAGTCTGAAACACCTTAAGTCTGTCTGATGAGTCTGAAACACCTTAAGTCTGTCTGATGAGTCTGAAACACCTTAAGTCTGTCTGATGAGTCTGAAACACCTTAAGTCTGTCTGATGAGTCTGAAACACCTTAAAGAACATGCCAGAACAGAGAAGGCGTAGATAATAATAATAATAATAATAATAATAATAGCTTGGATTTATATAGCGCCTTTCAAGGGACCCAAGGTCGCTTTACAAGTAATAGGGCAAAAACAAACATAACAAAACAAAAGTCAGACAGACAAAACAACAGATCGATTTAGGGGCCGAAAGCCTTTGCAAACAGATGGGTCTTGAGGGCCCTGTGAAGGCGTCGAGTGTGGGGATGTTGCGAATCTCCGCAGGGAGAGCGTTCCAGAGGGTGGGGGCTGCCACGCTGAAGGCTCTGTCCCCGAAGGTTCGCAGTTTGGTGCGGGGGGTGGTAAGCAGGCCGGAGTCTGAGGACCGCAGGTTCCGGGGTGGGGCATGTGGGTGAAGGATGTCCGATAGGTACTGGGGGGCAAGGGCATGGAGGGACTTGTAGGTAAGGAGGAGGATTTTGTATGATATGCGGGACTTGACCGGCAACCAGTGTAGGTGGATGAGGGTGGGAGTGATGTGCTGCCACGGCTTTGTGTGTGTGAGTACCCTAGCAGCACAGTTTTGGACATACTGGAGCCTGTCCAGGGTTTTGTTGGGAACCCCGAACAGGACACCATTGCAGTAGTCCAAGCGTGTGGTGACAAACGCATGCACCAGGGTTTCGGCAACCGACTCCGAGAGTGACGGTCGGAGTCTGGCAATGTTCCTCAGGTGGTAAAAGGCCGATTTGGTCACAGATTTGATGTGGGAATGGAAGGAAAGGGTGGAATCATAGATGACATTAAAATGTGGATTAAAGGTGATTTTCACACAGTAGTTTCCATTGGTTGATGTTGTTCATGCTGCTTTTGCCCAGACCCCCGAAACAAACCTTAATGGGTCTATTCTGGTGAATAAAGATTGCCTTTTATTAAGTTCCCATTTACTCCGCTTAATAATTAAACGTATTTCCCGTAGGACCAAAGAATGAAGAGATAAGAAATTAAGAAACAAGAAATCTGAAGTTTTTTGAACCTGAACTCTTCTCATCAGATCGACTTCTCATGCCTGATTGAAACATATATTTCAGCCCTTGAGTTTTTCTTCATTCTCGAGGAACAATTCTTAATGTTATTATCTGGAACACAGAGTCAATATCATGTGTACTGGGCCACCCCTCTGCAGGGCCTTCCTGCTCAGACAGAGGACCACCAGTCACATCCTGAAGTACAGAATATCAATATCCAATATCAGATAATGATCGCAGCAGCTTGGCGGACATCCACCCTGAGTTTGTGAAGAGTGATCCTTGGTGCCATGGTTTTTTAGCACTGAATTGCAGAAAAAGAAAAGACTTAAAGACCATAAAGCATTCAGACATTCACATCTGATCATTAATTTAACTTATTTTAACGTCCTCTGGTCTCATATAATGGCGTCTTATCCCCTTTTAGCATCCATCAGCTGTCGTAAATTGACTTGTTATCCAGTTTTTTACCCTACACTTTGTATATCTTGGTGCTTTTTAACTCTGATGAAGGATTTTATTGATTGGACGTCTGTATCTGAAGCTATCAGAGAAACAAGCTGAGCTAACGTTAGCGTCAACTCAGATTTTAACCCTTTAAACTGCTTTATTTATACTTTTTACTGCAAAAATCCTCCTGAAGCATGAAAACTAACTAAGAAACTCCAACTCCCATGATCCCACACTGCTTCACCAACACAACATTACATTACATTACATTTAGCTGACGCTTTTGTCCAAAGAGACTTACAGTAAGTGCATTCGACCAGGAATACACAACCTTGAAGAAAACAGAATCATAAAGTACATCAGGTATCATAGAGCCAAACATTTCAAGTGCTACTCAGCTGGCTTTAGAGGAGCCAGTCCTTTATTAGTATATAAGTGCTTTGTTAGTAATTCTATCGCTCGAAGTGGAGTCGAAAGAGATGAGTTTTCAGTCTGCGCCGGAAGATGTGCAGGCTTTCTGCTGTCCTGATGTCACGACAAACTATTATCTTACTGTTTTCATTGAAAGATCGGGTTTAATCTAGTGCTACAGAACAATTTGGACACCTCTGACCCAAAAATGGCACTACCTTGAGCCGTAACAGTATTTCTAATAATGATAATACATGTATTTTGTAAACGCTTTTACTGTTACTTTACAGAGGTAGTGCAGGGGGTCCGCGGGGTCTTAAAAAGTATTAAAAGTTGATAAATCAATTTAGCAAAAATGAAGGCTATTAAAAAGTATTAAACGGCATTTTCACATTCTGTAACTTGTTCTCAATAAGTATCTAAATGGTCCAGAGAGGTTGTGTTCTACAGTCTGCCTGAATGTAATCATGGCGTAGGTGTGTAGTGTGATTCTGTAGTTTATTGATGGCATCCCGTTGGGTTTGACGTCATCTGAACAGGACATCGCACGCTCACTGCTCGATAGCGCGAAGGTCCGTTTACGCCGGTTGCTAAGCAACATCGTTATGGGGCAATGCAAGTCTGCGTCCAATCGGTTGGAAGATAAGGAGGAAGGACATCAATACTGTAAGTTCTTTCAGGGAGACTGTTTCCCACGCTCTCATTCACAATTCTCTCTCACTCACTCGCCCTTCCTTCAATAAGCGAGGGTGCGTCATACCCCCAGCTAAACCAATCAGACCGTCTCATCCCCCACGAGCCAATCACAGCACACCCGGCAAATGTTTAATTCGGCTCTTCTCTCCC
>CADEHL010001390.1:691447-714725 GCA_902827135.1 Harpagifer antarcticus
AAGGCCAGGCAGCATTTATCCTCCCTCTGCTGGCATCCCATGCCTCTCTTCCCCTCTGCAGCAGATTCACTTTCACCCTCAGCTGTTGCATGCACACAGTGTGGCCGGAGCCCAAGTGTGAATTACCCACGTCTCCGAGGGTCCATTACATTATAACTCATTAGTTTGGCCTCATCTCCCTCGCTGCCTTGTCACTTCCTCTTCTCGTGTCGTCTTTGATTCACCGAGAACAAATAATACTCTCCCACTCCTTCACTTCATGCTTCCCACACACCATAGAGAGATGGTAAAAGTACACATCCTTTACTCAAGTAGAAGTACCATACTCGTGTTTAAAAATAGAAAATCTCCAACGAAAAATCTCCAACGAGGCGTTCTGTGGCAGCATAGACAGGTGGTCTCTTCTGTGTTAGAGTTTTACTCGCTACAGGGTGTACTTTGAGGGGTTGTGACTCTGCACACCGTTCACATGCAGAGAAACCTTCATAACACAAGGGGACGGGTCAGAACCAGAGAGGCATGACATGGGACCTTTAAGTTGAACAATAATGTCATTGTTAGCTAATGAATGTTTCCATGCTGAACAACGGCAACATGACAACGTTTCCATTGGTCCCTCTTCTTTAGAGAAGACCAGGAAGTGATGGATACACGGATCGTGTTCAAATCAATAGGCACGCAATGACTCTAAAGAATAATGATCACGCATCAAACACACATTCAGACTAAAGGAACCAGCTGTTTGGGAAATGAGAGAAGTAGAAAGTACAGGTATTTGAGTTCAACATGTAAGAAGTAGAAAGTACAGGTATTTGAGTTCAACATGTAAGAAGTAGAAAGTACAGGTATTTGAGTTCAACATGTAAGAAGTAGAAAGTCCAGGTATTTGAGTTCAACATGTAAGAAGTAGAAAGTACAGGTATTTGAGTTCAACATGTAAGAAGTAGAAAGTACAGGTATTTGTGTTCAACATGTAAGAAGTAGAAAGTCCAGGTATTTGAGTTCAACATGTAAGAAGTAGAAAGTACAGGTATTTGGGTTCAACATGTAAGAAGTAGAAAGTACAGGTATTTGAGTTCAACATGTAAGAAGTAGAAAGTACAGGTATTTGAGTTCAACATGTAAGAAGTAGAAAGTACAGGTATTTGAGTTCAACATGTAAGAAGTAGAAAGTACAGGTATTTGAGTTCAACATGTAAGAAGTAGAAAGTACAGGTATTTGAGTTCAACATGTAAGAAGTAGAAAGTACAGGTATTTGGGTTCAACATGTAAGAAGTAGAAAGTACAGGTATTTGAGTTCAACATGTAAGAAGTAGAAAGTACAGGTATTTGAGTTCAACATGTAAGAAGTAGAAAGTACAGGTATTTGTGTTCAACATGTAAGAAGTAGAAAGTACAGGTATTTGAGTTCAACATGTAAGAAGTAGAAAGTACAGGTATTTGTGTTCAACATGTAAGAAGTAGAAAGTACAGGTATTTGAGTTCAACATGTAAGAAGTAGAAAGTTCAGGTATTTGGGTTCAACATGTAAGAAGTAGAAAGTACAGGTATTTGGGTTCAACATGTAAGAAGTAGAAAGTACAGGTATTTGAGTTCAACATGTAAGAAGTAGAAAGTACAGGTATTTGAGTTCAACATGTAAGAAGTAGAAAGTACAGGTATTTGGGTTCAACATGTAAGAAGTAGAAAGTACAGGTATTTGAGTTCAACATGTGAGAAGTAGAAAGTACAGGTATTTGGGTTCAACATGTAAGAAGTAGAAAGTACAGGTATTTGAGTTCAACATGTAAGAAGTAGAAAGTACAGGTATTTGAGTTCAACATGTAAGAAGTAGAAAGTACAGGTATTTGAGTTCAACATGTAAGAAGTAGAAAGTACAGGTATTTGGGTTCAACATGTAAGAAGTAGAAAGTACAGGTATTTGAGTTCAACATGTAAGAAGTAGAAAGTACAGGTATTTGAGTTCAACATGTAAGAAGTAGAAAGTACAGGTATTTGGGTTCAACATGTAAGAAGTAGAAAGTACAGGTATTTGGGTTCAACATGTAAGAAGTAAGAGTAAAAAGTCGTCAGGAAAATAAGACGTGGAGTAAAGCACTGACACCAGAAACATGTACTTAAGTACAGTAACAAAGTATTTGTACTCCACCTCTGACCATCTCTCATGTGAGCCTCTTTCTCAGCGGCCATGTTTTCACATCACCTCCTGAAATTACCCATGAGTCACCTCTTCTAGTGTCTGCTTTCCCATCCCTCCTCCACCCTGAGAGGCCGTTTGGCTCATTTAATCCCCCCGTCAGGCAATATCAAACAGATGTCAGCATCAAAGAGGAACCAATCTATTAATCACAGCTTGTGTGTTGGATCGGAGGCTCGCTTTCCAACCGGGACACGAGAGAAGAGCGCCAAGAACCCTCCTGTCTTACAAGGAGAAGTTCCCTCAGGGCTTGTCCGTCCACAAAAAGCCTTTCTTCCCTCTCTCGATCCCCTCCATTGTCCTCCTCTGCTCCCATGCCTCCTCTTCAGAGTACCTGAGGTCTGCCGGGGTATTAATGTCGGCATGAAAAGGCAACAGAAGAGATGAAGCGACAAGAAACAACAGTGTTTCCTGTGCACAACCTGATCCTGGTGATGAGGCGGGAGACGGGTGTGTGTGTGTGTGTGTGTGTGTGTGTGTGTGTGTGTGTGTGTGGAAGTGCTGAAATCCCATCGGTGTGGCGCAGATCCCGTGTCGTCTGCCAGGAGACTGACTGCCGCTCGTCTGCCGCCATCCCGGGCCAAGAGTGTGTGACGTGTGTGTGTGCGCAGATACACACTCTGTCTCTTGGTCTTTGGATGTGTGTGAAGGCCACATCTGATTCTCTTTACTTCCTGTTGCTATTTCATCTTTTAGAAGTGAGACTCATCAGTGCAACCCTCGTCGATCCCAGAGTGCCTTGGATAAGCCGACAGCTTAAAACTCTAAACTGCCAAACCAATGTTTTACATTTCTAAGTGAGGAAGGGTTCATTTCTGGAGTCTTCGCTCGTTGCCATACTCACAATCACAGACATGCAACAGAGGCTCCTAAAAGCATATTTAAACAACAAATGTAATATAATGTGCCAAAAGACATTATTTAATCTCTTTGTTATTAATCTAGCAATGCATATATCTCATCTAATCCACGTTTTCCTGCATCTTAACAACAGCTTCTTGATTGCAGCTGTTTACTTTAACTTTTAAGAGGGGCTACGTAAAATCTGATAATGAATTCTGAGATAACTTTGGACATAAATACCATCTTCCTTTACTGTCACTGGTCTTCTCTCCTGACCTTACCTAATCTTACCCTCCTGTTCTCTCACATATGCAGTATGCTTTAATCCATATTGATAAAGCTTTAGAGGAGCCTGTCACGGACAGAGAGAAATATTGAAGGAGTGAATAAGTAGAAAAAGAAATGTTATAAAGCTGATTCCTTAAAGGGCAAAATGCACTTTTTGATGTCTTTTATAGATACATGATGTGTGTCCAGTGTGTCAGGGAACTCACAACGTTTCAGAAAACTGGAATAGAGGGATGTGAGGGATGTCTAAAATGCATGGTCTGTTTGGTATTTTGAGCAAAACACTTCATAGACATGTTTTTATATTTTTTTATATATCTGAGACCCTTAATATATGCCTAGAAATAGCATAATAGGAGACCTTCACATTAAGCACAGCTGATTCTGCTTCCTGTCCTTCTCATCAGTCATGCTGTTTTATATTCCAAGTAACCTGAGCTCAGCTGATCAGTGACGAGCGATAGATCAGAAACTGGATGTAAGCTGTAGTGGACGTTGAAACGTACGAGAAGCTGTTCCTGTTTCCGGTGATGAGCAAGATCAGAGCAAGTAGGCTGTTAGTGTAGTTTCACCTGTTTACTGTCAGGTTCAACTCTGTGACGCTGACAGGAGAACAGGGAGACTGACAGCTCTGTTCACACCTGAAACCTGCAGCTACCTGAGCAGGTAACGTTAGGATTTATTAAAGTTAGAGTTAATTTCACAGCCAGTAAATGACTGGGTGTTTCATCTATGTTATGCTCACAGTTCTTTAGCCTATTTCTGAACCTTTCCTCATGAATTGGACTCTGCTTTAGTTTAGGGGGATGAATTGGACTGGAAGTCTATGAAATAACCAGACGAAAGGAAAACCATCCCAGTCTTTCGAAGTCCAAGGTGACGTCTTTAAAGTGACTCTTTTGTCCAACATTCAAACGTATTCACTTTAATATGAAATACATCAAATAGCTGTCCCTATTTGTGAAGCTGAAAACTGCATTTTCTGACATGTCAGTGGATTACTGACAATTCATCGATGTTTCAACTATCGTCATTACATTTCCTGATCGCTTCCTGGACCTTTCCTTGCAGCTGTAGTTCGGTTTCCATGCACCAGACTCTCATTGTTAATTCAAACAAGATGAGATGTTGTGTCTGTGTAGTAGGTGAGTGCACACACACGGCTTTGTCCTCCTGAAGCTCTGCTATTAGTGTGTGTTGATGTGTGGAGTATCTGAGGAATGCTCCACGTTCTGCTTATCAGTTTAATCTGTTTTTATCGCTCGGTGGTTTCAAATGAACTGCTGCTAGATTGCACCTGATTGCTTCAATTTGTGCTGTCTGCACCACTCGAGTAAAGGAGAGCAGGAGAGAGAGAGGGGGGGGAGTTAGAGGGGGAGAAAGTCTGAAGACACACTCAGCTGCGAGAGGGAGAAAGCCTGCGAGCTGTGAGTCGGAGAAAGCGTGCAAACATTAGCAGAACATGTTCAGTTTGACTCGCGAAGTGTGAGAAATCTAATTCTTCCTGCAGTGTGTTTTTCTCTAAATAAGGTTTTGAGAACCCCACCTGCTACACACACACACACACACACACACACACCCTCTCGGACTTCACAGGAAGTAGATGTGATTGCAGAAGCATGACCTAACGCCAGCCGGTGTTTGTTTTAGGTCTCCCAGGTGACCGGAGGCTGGAGGAAGGAAACTGAGCCCTCATCACTAGAGACTGACATCTAGGAGTGTGTTCCTCTTCATGCGTGTGTTTCTTCCTCAGTGTGTGTGTGTGTGTGTGTGTTGTGCATATGGGTGGGTAGCACTGTGACCATCAAGAACAGATGTTTCGGACCACCTGGTGTAGCTGCTTGCAGAACGCGCTGCACACACTCCCTCACACATATCATGACTAAAACATCCAGTTGTTTGTCTTTTGTTCTTCATCCTAAATCTGAAAGACATCCCAGTGGAGAGGGGTGCAGGGACGAGTCCTCAAACAAGGGAATTGAGTCAGCATTTGAGCACTTCCTGTTCCCTGGTCTGGAGTTCAGTGTGTTGTTATCCTGAAATAAGGAATAGAAACGACATCACCCCTCTAATGGACAACCCGATGTGGAGCTCTCCTTTATATACTGATACTCTGCAGCTTTATCTAAACTACAACTATTATTTAGAAACCAAATCCTGAAAGGTATGAGCCCGACCTGTGAAGTGATGCTTAGAAAAAGTGATTTGTTTAAAACAATGAATCAAATATCACGGATATGACGATGACGTCAGAGGAGTCCTTCTTCTTCTTCTTGTCCCTTTTGAACACGACAGGAAAATGTATTTTTTTATACCTTGAACGTTTTTAAATGTTGCTTCTCTTATAATTATTCTTATTCTTAGTGTTTGTTTTATTTCTAACATGTTCAATAAATTGACAAATCATTTCTCTGCCCCCAGGTGTTGAAGGAGAGCGGCCCCCCGCACATGAAGAGCTTTCTGACCCGTGTCAGCGTCGGGGAGTTTTCCGCAGACGGAGAGGGAAACAGCAAGAAGCTCTCAAAGAAGCGCGCCGCTCTTTCCATCCTGCAGGACCTGAAGAAGCTGCCCTTCATCCCCATCGTGGAGAAACCCAAGACGCACTACAAGAAACGCACCAAGACCATCCTCAAGGTACTGCAGGGCCCTCCAGATCGTTTACTGAAGCTCTCAGGATGTTAGGTAGCAAGGTAGCGTCACTTGGAAATGTTGCTTTTGCCCCGTCAATTCATTGTGAATGTTTGAATCAGAAAACCGCGGACACCTGCGTTCCAGATACCGTTATATTTGAGTTAGCTTTGGTGTGTACATACTGTATAATAAAATAGGTCAAATCGTCCACTCACACACACAACAACGTCACAAACGCTTGACTTCCGTGTCGTATTTCTGCCTCTTAGCACTTTTTACTAATGTGTAAAATATGATATTGTGAGATTTCTTCCCCCCACTAATTTGCTGTGTTATTCTACATGTCTCTGTATCTCTGCATCTATCCGTTGCAGATGAGTATGACCTCACTTCTGTTCCCTCACATACAGAATATACACATACTGTAGATCACAGCACGGTGACAACACGATAAGTCAGGGGTGTCCAAACTACATTTGGCCCGCGGGACATTTTGAGTCGGCCCACAGCTAAGTCTAAAAGTATAACGGAATGTGGCTCACAAATGAAACTTGTCTTATGTTGTACTTCTTAACGATATATGCACAGATAGCACAGGATTCATGTGTTAATAAGACCGCTTTTCAAATCAATTCAGTCAATTGAAGTTGGAAACATTTTCTAACAAATCTTAGTTGAAGCCCAATAACTTAGAAAGCTTGAAAGACACCCTTCCTATTTCTCCTTATTATAATCAATCTGAGGCTTCTGTTTGAAGGGATGAGCTGCCAACACTCACAAGCATCGTTGACCTACATTTGATTTGACTTGTAACTGATCTTACGAGGCGATATACCTCTAGTGAGTGGCCCAGCCCTTCGTATATTGTTCTGTACGTGGCCCTCGGGGAAAAGAGTTTGGACACCCCTGCACTAAGTGAAGTGGCGGATGTGGATTGATCACCCTGCGTCTCCTCTTCCCCACAGACGGGTCCAGATTACGGGCAGGGCATGAACCCCATCAGCCGCCTGGCTCAGATCCAGCAGGCCAAGAAGGAGAAGGAGCCGGAGTATCTGCTGCTGTCCGAGAGAGGGATGCCGCGCCGCCGGGAGTTCATCATGCAGGTGAACGAGGCCTTCATAGTGTACCCCCTTCAAAGTCCCTTTACTGTCACCTAGGTCACAGTAAAGGTGACTCTTAAAGGTCACCTATTATGCAAAATCCACTTTTTCATGTCTGTTAAACATCAACATGTGTCCCCTCTGAGTAAAGAGATTCTCTCACTTTCTGTCCTGATCGATTTATATCCGGCAGTGGCTCAGTCAGTAGGGACTTGGACTGTGAGCCGTAGGGTCGCCGGTTCAAGTCCCCCACCAGACCTAAATATGGAGCGTGCTACTTGTAGAGGTCCCAGTTCACCTCCTGCCCTGCCTGCTGTGTGCTCTGCATGTGTGACCATTAAAGAGGCTTTCATCCCTCCCAATTCTATTCTATGAAAACCTGTCTGAAAATGAGCTGATCAGATTTTGGCCACTTTATGATGTCATAATGTTTTTTGGCTTGTGTAGTAGTAGTATTCGTTTATTAGTCCCGAGGGGAAAATGGGTTGCAGCACATCACAGAGGCATTTAAAAAGATAAGACAATACATCACTAACAACAACACAGATAAAAACAAAGACATAAGAAAACCAGATATCGGCAGACATGACAAGGGGCCTACAGGGGGGACAGGGCCAGACCAGCTGGGTAAACAGTGCGTCCTAGCCATCATTGATTCAGGAGTTTGATGGCTTGTGGGACGAAAGACAGCCTACATCTGTTCTTTTTGAACAGAGGGGCACGATATCTCCGCCCGGATGGCAGCAGTTCAAAGTAAGAATCAAGAGGGTGCCTCAGGTCACTCACAATATTGTGTGCCAATTTTAATTTGGAAACAGGGCTGAAACAGAGGGGATTATGGGTAATGCTGCAATGATCTGTTTGGTGTTTCAGCCAATCAGAGACAGGCTCTGGATATATCTGAGACCTGTGATATATTGATGACTAACAGTATAATAGGGGACCTTTTAATATACGTGTTGTGCCATCAACACACGAGACAAAGCATACTGTCCCATGTGCACGACACGGCCTGCTAAAACGCTGCAATTACAGATGTATGGTCCATCAGCTAGACCAGGGGGGGCCAACCAGTCAGAGGTTAAGAGCCACATTTTTTCTATGTTACAGCAAAGGGCCACATCAAACACACGGTCACTGATACCGCTTGTTTCAGTTTTTTTTTTCTGGAGACAAGATTTCAACCATTTTTGTGGCATTGGGATAAATATTAAATCCTCTGGAGCAGAGAGAGGAGCTGTGGATTATTGATTAATGCATCAGCGTTTCTTAGGGTCAAAAACACTAAACTCACAACTTCAAATGAAAGCGTTTAGTTTATTTAATAACAGAGCACATATTCAATGTGAAAAGTGACAGTAGTTATAGATTATTTGCAATTTGGTGCTATATATATTTAAAATATATAGCACCAAATATTTTAATAGTTTAAAATATTTTTTAAACACCTTGAATTTTAGGGGGGGCGCGGGGCTCCGTTGGCGGGGCGCAGCGCCCCTCCAACACAATGGTAGGGGAAACACTGGATAGTGTTTAATCAACGATAGGTTCCCCCCCCCCCCTCAAAGGTGATTAGTTCATTGCATCGCAGGTATTATTGTGATTGGCTCTTGGGCCACATCAAAATTAGACGTGCTGTCATCCTCTCCTACTGACACCTGACACCACACATACACACGTAGGGAGAGCCGGGACGAAAGTAACGGAGCGATTTTATCCGAGCCCAAACAACTTTGACCGGCCAAATTACGTCAGAATGATCAGCATTCAGTACTTAACAGACTAAATATCAGGTTTAACTGTCAGGAGTAGCTTGTGTTGTCACGATACCAACATTTTGGTACCGATACCAAGTCAAGAATTGCGATTCCGATTCTTTTTCGATACTTTTCTTAAAAAAAGGGAAACAGTCTTAAATGTAATTATTGTGCTTTATTTCACACCAGAACCATAACACAAACTTGTAAACAATGAGAACAATAAATAAAATAAATGACAAGAATTAGTGTTAAATCAAATTAAAACATTTCTGACAGACAGGCCTCGTGGTGTCCGTAGGCTTGCCCTCACTGTCAGAGATATAGCTCAAATACTTCCACATTTCGCTTCTAGCGTCTTTTTTGTCAACGAGTCGAGGCGCAGCGGCAGTTGCACTCCCACTCGCAGCCATGCTTCTCGTTTTCTCACATGCTCTGGCAGCTAGCGCGTGCACGAGAGAGGGGAGGGACCTAGAGCGTGCACGAGAGAGGGGAGGCACTTAGAGCGTGCTTGAGTGGGGCGGGACTGCAGGCACGGCTGCAGTGCAGGGAGTGGAAGCAGAGCGCTGAACACACACATTAAAACGGCGCTTTCTCACCGGAGTACTTTCCCCCGTCATTCTTAAAGTACCGATACTAATGAAACGGAGGAATTGTAACGTTTTTAACGGCAGGGTATCGCGGTACCTTTCAAGTATCGGTAGACCGTGCAACACTAGTCAGGAGTCAGTGTCTCTCCCCCAAACTCACACATATACAATTCGATATGAACTGAAGAGCCGCATGAAACTAGGCAAAGAGCCGCATGCGGCTCGAGAGCCGCGGGTTGGCCACCCCTGAGCTAGACAATGCCTCCACGTTGTTATACACGGGAAACAGACACGACTTTTATTCCACGTGTCACCAGCATGTCATTATTCGTCTTCTTTTTCGTCGTCTTCTTCTATTCGACGCTTCGAAGATGCGCTCTTTAAACGCAACAGTACACATTCACAAATAATGAATTCAAGTCCAATCTAGACGTAGAATATTACAGTGGGTTCAAATGTCAATAAAAAACCTTCTTATCCATTATTATTACTGTACTTTGAATGCACTAATATTCAAAGCTAAATCATCCTTTAGGGAAAGAATAAGAATGATATCTTTATTTCGTACAAACCTCGTAATAGATAAATAAAGAAATGCGTTTGTATTGAGGTATATGTACGAGAAAGAGGGTCATGTGACTGTCAATGTCATATCAAGAGGGGAAACCAGGAGAGGACTCTCATCTCAGGCCTCAGCATTATATAACCTCTTTACACTTCGAACATTTCATTCTCTCTCAAAGGAATAGGACCTGTTATTCTATTTCTGTCACATGTGCAGTCAAACGCTGCAGGACGAGTCTCCGGGCAGTTCAGGCTTCAAATGAAACTCATGCATGGACCTTTCACCCCGCTCACATTGCTGAGAAAAACTCTTTTAAGTCCCAACAATGTGACCTTTCTGCTCTCTCCTTCCTTCTTAGTGTCCAATATGTAACCCACCTTATGCAAGCTCTTCTGCTCATAGTATATCATTCATCATTTAATTGGACACTCTCTTCTTTGGACACTATTAGACCCCCCTCTTTCCACCTTTCTTGCTCCTCTCTCCTCCTCTCTGTCTCATCCTCCTCCCTGTTTAAAACCTCTCTTAGATAATCATTTTCTTTCCAGCATGCATGAAAATAACTACTCAGCTAAATGTAATGTAATATCTTCTAAGCTTTGTTTTCCTCGATGGAGCAATGTTACGTTTCTGCTTCCCAGTACGTGCCTCTTCTTTCCTTCTTGATGTGTTTTAGTGTCCAAACACAGATTTGAGGAAGTTGTTGCCAGTATGTAATGTATATTATTTTCCAATTCTTCTACCCTCGTCTTTGCACTTTTAGACTTCCCTTCTTTCCACCTTTCTTTCTCCTCTCTCCCCCTCATTGTCTCATCATCCTCCCAGTTGGAAACCTCTCATTATCTTCATAGCATGCATAGAAAACCTCAGATATCTTCCAAGCTTTGTTTCCCTCGTATCTTTTATACTATTACATTTAAATATCAGCCTGTCGTTGGTAATAAAGGAAACACAGGTTGTCTCCTCTGTGCTGCAGACAGACATCAGAATACCTTTATTAGTCCCACAGAGGGGACAGTTGCACCGTTACAGCAGGAAGGTAGAAAAGTAGGGAATGAGTCCTTACCCCAAGTGAAGGAGTTCAAGTATCTCGGGGTCTTGTTCTCGAGTGAGGGAACAATGGAGCGTGAGATGGGCCGGAGAATCGGAGCAGCGGGAGCGGTACTGCAGTCGCTTTACCGCACCATCGTGACGAAAAGGGAGCTGAGCCAGAAGGCAAAGCTCTCTGTCTACCGGGCCATTTCCCTTCCTACCCTCACCTCTGGTCATGAAGGATGGGTCATGACCCAAAGAACCAGATCGCGGATACAAGCGGCCGAGATGGGTTTTCTCCGCAGGGTGGCTGGTGTCTCCCTTAGGGATAAGGTGAGAAGTTCAGTCATCCGGGAGGGACTCGGAGTTGAGCCGCTCCTCCTTCGCGTCGAAAGGAGCCAGTTGAGGTGGTTCGGGCACCTAGTTAGGATGCCACCTGGGCGCCTCCCTAGGGAGGTGTTCCAGGCACGTCCAGCTGGGAAGAGACCAAGGGGTAGACCTAGGACCAGGTGGAGGGATTATACCTCTCCGCTGGCCTGGGAGCGCCTTGGGATCCCCAGTCAGAGCTGGTTGATGAGGGGAAAGGAACGTTTGGGGCTCTCTGCTGGAACTGCTACCTCCGAGACCCGACCACGGATACGCGAGAGAAGATGGATGGATAGATGGATGTTAAAAAAAAAGTACTAAGTTATGATATAATTAAAAATAAATACTTTTCAAAATCCAAATCCTGTAACGGTTCTTAGGATTTAGCAGCCAGGCATAAATTACACAGTTATTAACGGCATATATATATTGAGATATCTTTGAGATACTCTGTGTGGTTTGGAGTCTGTATTCATTCACAGAATAAGTTCCCAGGTCCTGCTGCAGCAACTTTAACCTCTAACCTCTAAGTTATGGATGATTAGCTGTTTATCATTAATCCGGTAAACAGAGCCTGGAGGAGGAATCTCATCAGACAGAGACCGCATTCAGAGCTGCTTTAATAACATGACATCATTCCTGGGAAAACAGTACGTGTTTCTGCCAGATGTAAACACTCACTTTTCAAACTGATAGTCCTTATATATTTGTGTTTGATTCACACAGCATGCACTGGACTATATTTACTATCAGCATGACTGGAAATCAACTTAAAAAGAGGCACATTTGACCTAAAAGACATTCATTCCCCGCAAGAACAAGAGAGAAGTGATCGTAGAAACACCTCAGAAGCCTTTAGGCAACAGACTCAGTTCAACTGACTGTAAGAGAGAAACACCAGAGAGACTGTGATTGATTGTTCAGGAACGTAACAGCACTCGTCAAACAGTCGGAGCCAATGAGTCTCTGAAGGAAAACAAGCTTTCACAGCAAGTGTCCGAGGTATGATTGAGATCGTACGTCAGTTTCTCCAGAGGGAGAATCCGTGGATAGAAGGGCGGTACTTCACTTCCTTCAGGTCGCTGGGCCCGGAAACACTTTTTCCCATTGACTTACATTGGGAAAGAGTGGTCTGTAAACTAAATAAACTACCCAGTATGATCACTTGTATAGTATACTTATATACGTATACTGTATACTTATTATACATCCATGGCGTTGGTGCGCGGGGCTAATGCTAATAATGCTAATGCCAGCAAATGCAACGGCGGCTTCACAAAACTTTTCCGCGCTTTATGGGCCGTGGTTTGCAATTCCTCCAGCCAATAGAAATTGGAACTTTTTCCCCCCAGGGAAGAACCACCTCTCTAGCAGGGACTGAAAAGGCGGGAAACGTTCTCATGTTCTCTTTTTGGTGTGAACGCAACATCCCAGGAACTATCGGAACTAAACGGGAAAAGTACTCCGGTGTGAAAGCGCCTAATTCTCCTTTACGTTGATTAAAGAGTTTTGAGATGCGAGGGAGCCGTTACTGCAGAGCATAAATCACAGAGTATTCCCTGCAGAGATTTGGCCAACACTGCAGCATTTTCCTCGTCTGATCTCTCTCTGTTTTACCTCCTTGGATTTCTACAGATTTGCAAAAGCTACGTTATAACCCCAAAGTATATTTTTCATGACGGAGACGATATTAGAAACGTACGATAAGAAAAACGGCCCTTTTAACGTAATTGCATGCTTTAACGATGTGTTCCCAGGCAGGTATTGTGTACATGCTGATGTTTTGAATGTGTCAGGGTCACACGGTCACACGGGCAGTTTGGAGTCCATTTTAATGTCTGCACAACCTTTAAACTGCACTCGTCTTTGTCTCTGGCTTCCTGTTGGTCTTCCTGCGTCCGCCTCTCCCAGTCAAACTCTCGTCTCTCCGTAATCCTCCTCTTCAGAGCAGTAATCCTCCTCAGACCTCTTCTCCCCGTCTCTTTGATACTCACGTTAGGCCCTGAGAGTGTGTGTGTTCTCCGTCTTCTACATGTCCACATTGTTTCGTCCTCACGGCTCAAATGATTCTCTTATTGAGTCACTCACAGAGAACGCCTGCAGCCTGAGATCAATGTGAAGCTGTGTGATCATCTGTAAGAATCTGATAAAAAGCAACTGTGTTTATTTTTGCTTTTCTGTAATTGATGGGTCTCTCCCATCTCCCCCGTCTCTCCCGTCTCTCCCGTCTCTCCCGTCTCTCCCGTCTCTCCCCCTGGTTGTTCGCCTCCTCCATGCTCCAGCAGCTTGTTCACAGGCTCTGGCTCGCACCGTGTTATTTGTTCAGTGTAATTGTCTGTTTGCATAACACGACGACGGCTGATATTCTCTTGGAGATTCCTCTGCTTACATTCTGCGCCGACAGATTTAATGTTCTGGGATCAATGCAAAACAAACACTTCACTGCGGGATGCAAAGCGTACGGAGCGGCGTTAGAGGAAGTCATGATTTTAGGGATTTTTAAACATTTTGGTGATTTCAATGTTCAGCCTCTGTAACAAAGTGTCTAGCCACTAAGACATATCAATGGAAACACATTGTAATCCCACAGCATTACATCCTGCTTTCCATCACATCTAGAGCCCTGCACTTTGATTATAATTGATTATGAGCCATGTGTTCAGTTTCCTGCACAAAACATAGAAATGCATCAACACCTGAGATATAGAAGATAATTTAATGTTTAATTTGTAATACCAGTGGCATTAAAATGGTACTAATTCTTAAAATGTATGGATATCTTTGGACTGATGAAGCTCTAAAGTAGAACATCCGCTGCTGCAGATACACGCTTTACAACATCAGGAGGATACGTCCCCAGCTGACCCAGAAAGCCACGCAGGTTCTGGTCCAGGCTCTCGTCACCTCACGCCTAGACTACTGCGACTCCCTCCTGGCTGGTCTACCTGCATGTGCCATCCGACCTCTGCAGCTCATCCAGAATGCAGCGGCTCGTCTGGTCTTCAACCTTCCTAAATGTTCCCCCCCCACTCCGCTCCTCCGCTCCCTCCACTGGCTCCCGGTAACTGCTAGAATCCACTTCAAGACACTAGTACTTGCGTACCATGCTGCGAATGGATCTGGCCCTTCCTACATCCAGGACATGGTTAAACTGTACACCCCAGCACGTGCACTCCGCTCTGCATCAGCCAAACGACTCGCTGCACCCTCGCTGCGAGGGGGACCCAAGTTCCCATCAGCAGAAACACGTGGGTTTGCTATCCTGGCTCCAAGATGGTGGAATGAGCTCCCCATTGACATCAGGACAGCAGAAAGCTTACACACCTTCCAGACTGAAAACTCATCTCTTTCGACTCCACTTCCAGCCATAGAATTACTAACAAAGCACTTATATACTAATAAAGGACTGGCTCCTCTAAAGCCAGCTGAGTAGCACTTGAAGTGTTTGGCTCTATGGAACCTGATGTACTTTATGATTCTCTTTCTTCAGGGTTGTGTCTTCCTGGTCGAATGCACTTACTGTAAGTCGCTTTGGATAAAAGCCTCAGCTAAATGTAATGTAATGTAATATATAACATTTTACAACTGTGTTTCTTTTGATAATCCTTGGTTCAAATTCCCCTCCATTCAGTATTAAGAAGATAATTACACGTTTGTTTGTTCACTCTGGATGTGTCTTCGTCTCACGTGTGCTCACCTGTCTGCAGGTGAAGGTGAACGGCGAGGTTGCCACGGGAACAGGACCCAACAAGAAGGTGGCCAAGAGGAACGCAGCGGAGGCCATGCTCCTGCAGCTCGGATACAAAGCCTCCACTGGACCTCAGAGCCCCACGGAGGTACCTCCTTAGTACACCTCCTCATTACACCTCCTTAGTACACCTCCTCAGTACACCTCCTCATTACACCTCCTTAGTACACCTCCTCATTACACCTCCTTAGTACACCTCCTCATTACACCTCCTGATTACACCTCCTTAGTACACCTCCTCATTACACCTCCTCATTACACCTCCTTAGTACACCTCCTTAGTACAGCTCCTGATTACACCTCCTTAGTACACCTCCTTAGTACAGCTCCTGATTACACCTCCTTAGTACAGCTCCTTAGTACAGCTCCTGATTACACCTCCTTAGTACACCTCCTGATTACACCTCCTGATTACACCTCCTTAGTACACCTCCTTAGTACAGCTCCTTAGTACAGCTCCTTAGTACACCTCCTCATTACACCTCCTTAGTACACCTCCTTAGTACACCTCCTCATTACCCCTCCTTAGTACACCTCCTTAGTACACCTCCTTAGTACACCTCCTTAGTACACCTCCTGATTACACCTCCTTAGTACACCTCCTGATTACACCTCCTTAGTACACCTCCTTAGTACACCTCCTTAGTACACCTCCTTAGTACACCTCCTGATTACACCTCCTTAGTACACCTCCTTAGTACACCTCCTTAGTACACCTCCTTAGTACACCTCCTTAGTACAGCTCCTTAGTACACCTCCTGATTACACCTCCTTAGTACACCTCCTTAGTACAGCTCCTTAGTACACCTCCTTAGTACACCTCCTGATTACACCTCCTCAGTACACCTCCTGATTACACCTCCTTAGTACACCTCCTTAGTACAGCTCCTGATTACACCTCCTGATTACACCTCCTTAGTACACCTCCTTAGTACAGCTCCTTAGTACAGCTCCTTAGTACACCTCCTCATTACACCTCCTTAGTACACCTCCTTAGTACACCTCCTCATTACCTCTTAGTACACCTCCTTAGTACACCTCCTTAGTACACCTCCTTAGTACACCTCCTGATTACACCTCCTTAGTACACCTCCTGATTACACCTCCTTAGTACACCTCCTTAGTACACCTCCTTAGTACACCTCCTTAGTACACCTCCTTATTACACCTCCTTAGTACACCTCCTTAGTACACCTATACAGCTCCTTAGTACACCTCCTGATTACACCTCCTTAGTACACCTCCTTAGTACACCTCCTTAGTACACCTCCTTAGTACACCTCCTTATTACACCTCCTTAGTACAGCTCCTTAGTACACCTCCTTAGTACACCTCCTTAGTACACCTCCTTAGTACACCTCCTTAGTACACCTCCTTAGTACACCTCCTTAGTACACCTCCTTAGTACACCTCCTTGTAGCAACACCTCCTTATTACACCTCCTTAGTACAGCTCCTTAGTACACCTCCTTAGTACACCTCCTTAGTACACCTCCTTAGTACACCTCCTTAGTACACCTCCTCATTACACCTCCTTAGTACAGCTCCTTAGTACACCTCCTTAGTACACCTCCTTAGTACACCTCCTTAGTACACCTCCTTATTACACCTCCTTAGTACACCTCCTTAGTACACCTCCTTAGTACACCTCCTTAGTACACCTCCTCATTACACCTCCTGATTACACCTCCTTAGTACACCTCCTTAGTACACCTCCTTAGTACACCTCCTTATTACACCTCCTTAGTACACCTCCTTAGTACAGCTCCTTAGTACACCTCCTTAGTACACCTCCTTAGTACACCTCCTTATTACACCTCCTTAGTACACCTCCTTAGTACACCTCCTTAGTACACCTCCTTAGTACAGCTCCTTAGTACACCTCCTTAGTACACCTCCTCATTACACCTCCTGATTACACCTCCTTAGTACAGCTCCTTAGTACACCTCCTTAGTACACCTCCTTATTACACCTCCTTAGTACACCTCCTCATTACACCTCCTTAGTACACCTCCTGATTACACCTCCTTAGTACACCTCCTTAGTACACCTCCTTAGTACACCTCCTGATAACACCTCCTTAGTACACCTCCTGATTACACCTCCTTAGTACACCTCCTGATTACACCTCCTGATTACACCTCCTTAGTACACCTGATTACACCTCCTTATTACACCTCCTTAGTACACCTCCTGATTACACCTCCTTAGTACAGCTCCTGATTACACCTCCTTATTACCCCTCCTTAGTACACCTCCTTAGTACAGCTCCTTAGTACACCTCCTTAGTACACCTCCTGATTACACCTCCTTAGTACACCTCCTTAGTACACCTCCTTATTACACCTCCTCATTACCCCTCCTTATTACACCTCCTTAGTACACCTCCTTATTACACCTCCTTAGTACACCTGATTACACCTCCTCATTACCCCTCCTGATTACACCTCCTCATTACACCTCCTTATTACCCCTCCTTAGTACAGCTCCTTAGTACACCTCCTGATTACACCTCCTTAGTACAGCTCCTTAGTACACCTCCTTAGTACACCTCCTTAGTACACCTCCTTATTACACCTCCTGATTACACCTCCTGATTACACCTCCTCATTACCCCTCCTTATTACACCTCCTTAGTACACCTCCTTATTACACCTCCTCATTACCCCTCCTTATTACACCTCCTGATTACACCTCCTGATTACACCTCCTGATTACACCTCCTCATTACACCTCCTTATTACACCTCCTTAGTACACCTCCTTATTACACCTCCTCATTACCCCTCCTTATTACACCTCCTTATTACACCTCCTCATTACACCTCCTTATTACACCTCCTTAGTACACCTCCTTATTACACCTCCTCATTACCCCTCCTTATTACACCTCCTGATTACACCTCCTGATTACACCTCCTGATTACACCTCCTCATTACCCCTCCTTATTACACCTCCTTATTACACCTCCTGATTACACCTCCTGATTACACCTCCTTAGTACAGCTCCTTAGTACACCTCCTTATTACACCTCCTTAGTACACCTGATTACACCTCCTCATTACCCCTCCTTATTACACCTCCTTAGTACACCTCCTTATTACACCTCCTGATTACACCTCCTGATTACACCTCCTCATTACCCCTCCTTATTACACCTCCTTAGTACACCTCCTTATTACACCTCCTCATTACCCCTCCTTATTACACCTCCTGATTACACCTCCTGATTACACCTCCTGATTACACCTCCTCATTACACCTCCTTATTACACCTCCTGATTACACCTCCTTATTACACCTGATTACACCTCCTTATTACACCTGATTACACCTCCTTATTACACCTCCTTATTACACCTCCTGATTACACCTCCTGATTACACCTCCTCATTACCCCTCCTTATTACACCTCCTTAGTACACCTCCTTATTACACCTCCTTATTACACCTCCTTATTACACCTCCTCATTACCCCTCCTTATTACACCTCCTTAGTACACCTCCTCATTACACCTCCTTATTACACCTCCTTAGTACACCTCCTCATTACACCTCCTTATTACACCTCCTTAGTACACCTCCTTATTACACCTCCTCATTACCCCTCCTTATTACACCTCCTTATTACACCTCCTGATTACACCTCCTGATTACACCTCCTTAGTACAGCTCCTTAGTACACCTCCTTATTACACCTCCTTAGTACACCTGATTACACCTCCTCATTACCCCTCCTTATTACACCTCCTTAGTACACCTCCTTATTACACCTCCTGATTACACCTCCTGATTACACCTCCTCATTACCCCTCCTTATTACACCTCCTTAGTACACCTCCTTATTACACCTCCTCATTACCCCTCCTTATTACACCTCCTGATTACACCTCCTGATTACACCTCCTGATTACACCTCCTCATTACACCTCCTTATTACACCTCCTGATTACACCTCCTTATTACACCTGATTACACCTCCTTATTACACCTGATTACACCTCCTTATTACACCTCCTTATTACACCTCCTGATTACACCTCCTGATTACACCTCCTCATTACCCCTCCTTATTACACCTCCTTAGTACACCTCCTTATTACACCTCCTCATTACCCCTCCTTATTACACCTCCTTATTACACCTCCTGATTACACCTCCTGATTACACCTCCTTAGTACAGCTCCTTAGTACACCTCCTTAGTACAGCTCCTTAGTACACCTCCTCATTACCCCTCCTTAGTACACCTCCTTAGTACATCTGATTACACCTCCTTAGTACACCTCCTTAGTACACCTCCTTAGTACACCTCCTCATTACCCCTCCTTAGTACACCTCCTTATTACACCTCCTTAGTACACCTGATTACACCTCCTCATTACCACCTCCTTATTACACCTCCTTAGTACACCTCCTTATTACACCTCCTGATTACACCTCCTGATTACACCTCCTCATTACCCCTCCTTATTACACCTCCTTAGTACACCTCCTTATTACACCTCCTCATTACCCCTCCTTATTACACCTCCTGATTACACCTCCTGATTACACCTCCTCATTACCCCTCCTTAGTACACCTCCTTAGTACACCTCCTTAGTACACCTCCTTATTACACCTCCTGATTACACCTCCTGATTACACCTCCTCATTACCCCTCCTTATTACACATCCTTAGTACACCTCCTTATTACACCTCCTCATTACCCCTCCTTATTACACCTCCTTATTACACCTCCTGATTACACCTCCTGATTACACCTCCTTAGTACAGCTCCTTAGTACACCTCCTTAGTACACCTCCTTAGTACACCTCCTGATTACACCTCCTTAGTACACCTCCTTAGTACACCTCCTTATTACACCTCCTCATTACCCCTCCTTATTACACCTCCTTATTACACCTCCTGATTACACCTCCTGATTACACCTCCTCATTACCCCTCCTTATTACACCTCCTTAGTACACCTCCTTATTACACCTCCTTAGTACACCTCCTGATTACACCTCCTGATTACACCTCCTTAGTACAGCTCCTTAGTACACCTCCTTAGTACACCTCCTTAGTACACCTCCTGATTACACCTCCTTAGTACACCTCCTTAGTACACCTCCTTAGTACACCTCCTCATTACCCCTCCTTATTACACCTCCTTAGTACACCTCCTTAGTACAGCTCCTTAGTACACCTCCTTAGTACACCTCCTTAGTACACCTCCTGATTACACCTCCTTAGTACACCTCCTGATTACACCTCCTGATTACACCTCCTGATTACACCTCCTTAGTACACCTCCTGATTACACCTCCTGATTACACCTCCTTAGTACAGCTCCTTAGTACACCTCCTTAGTACACCTCCTTATTACACCTCCTTAGTACACCTCCTTATTACACCTCCTGATTACACCTCCTGATTACACCTCCTCATTACCCCTCCTTATTACACCTCCTTAGTACACCTCCTTATTACACCTCCTCATTACCCCTCCTTATTACACCTCCTTATTACACCTCCTGATTACACCTCCTGATTACACCTCCTCATTACCCCTCCTTATTACACCTCCTTAGTACACCTCCTTATTACACCTCCTTAGTACACCTCCTGATTACACCTCCTGATTACACCTCCTTAGTACAGCTCCTTAGTACACCTCCTTAGTACACCTCCTTAGTACACCTCCTGATTACACCTCCTTAGTACACCTCCTTAGTACACCTCCTTAGTACACCTCCTCATTACCCCTCCTTATTGCACCTCCTTAGTACACCTCCTTAGTACAGCTCCTTAGTACACCTCCTTAGTACACCTCCTTAGTACACCTCCTGATTACACCTCCTTAGTACACCTCCTGATTACACCTCCTGATTACACCTCCTGATTACACCTCCTTAGTACACCTCCTTAGTACACCTGATTACACCTCCTGATTACACCTCCTTATTACACCTCCTGATTACACCTCCTTATTACACCTCCTTCTTACACCTCCTTCTTACACCTCCTGATTACACCTCCTTATTACACCTCCTTAGTACACCTGATTACACCTCCTGATTACACCTCCTTAGTACACCTCCTTATTACACCTCCTTAGTACACCTCCTTAGTACACCTCCTTATTACACCTCCTTAGTACACCTGATTACACCTCCTTAGTACACCTCCTTAGTACACCTCCTTATTACACCTCCTTAGTACACCTCCTTATTACACCTCCTTATTACACCTCCTTAGTACACCTCCTTAGTACACCTCCTTATTACACCTCCTTAGTACACCTGATTACACCTCCTGATTACACCTCCTTATTACACCTCCTTCTTACACCTCCTTCTTACACCTCCTTCTTACACCTCCTGATTACACCTCCTTATTACACCTCCTTAGTACACCTCCTTATTACACCTCCTTATTACACCACCTTATTACACCTCCTCATTACACCTCCTCATTACACCTCCTTAGTACACCTCCTTAGTACACCTGATAACACCTCCTTATTACACCTCCTTAGTACACCTCCTTATTACACCTCCTTAGTACACCTCCTGATTACACCTCCTTATTACACCTCCTTATTACACCTCCTTAGTACACCTCCTGATTACACCTCCTTAGTACACCTCCTTAGTACACCTCCTGATTACACCTCCTCATTACACCTCCTTATTACACCTCCTGATTACACCTCCTTATTACACCTGATTACACCTCCTTATTACACCTGATTACACCTCCTTATTACACCTGATTATACCTCCTTATTACACCTCCTGATTACACCTCCTGATTACACCTCCTTAGTACACCTCCTCATTACACCTGATTACACCTCCTTATTACACCTCCTCATTACACCTCCCTATTACACCTCCTTAGTACACCTCCTTATTACACCTCCTTCTTACACCTCCTTAGTACACCTCCTCATTACACCTCCCTATTACACCTCCTTAGTACACCTCCTTATTACACCTCCTTCTTACACCTCCTTAGTACACCTGATTACACCTCCTGATAACACCTCCTTATTACACCTCCTTATTACACCTCCTTAGTACACCTCCTTATTACACCTCCTTATTACACCACCTTATTACACCTCCTCATTACACCTCCTCATTACACCTCCTTAGTACACCTGATAACACCTCCTTATTACACCTCCTTCACAACCACACAACATCTCATCTTGTTTGAATTAACAATGAGAGTCTGGTGTCTGGTATTCCTGCCACGCCAGGCTGCAGGATAGTGAGTTTTGGTGCATCGAATACATTTCATTGATATTCTATAGCACACTTTAAGAAACAACGTCATCTCAAGGTGCTTCACGATGCTGTGAGGAGAAGATACAATCAAACGTGATCTAAGGAGCATCTTGAATAGAATACGGTCACATAATAGTTTCTGCATGCTGAAGGGTTACATAAGGAAGTGCACAGTCTGACTTGAAGACACCCTGACCCACTCGATATCTCTCAGATTCACATCACGAGTCACTAACTTCCACCTCTTACGTAACGGCATCTTTATTCACCCCGCTGCATCCTCAGCTCCAGGGAGCAGATCAAGACGGAGAGGCGAAATGTAAACATGCACGATCCCCCGACGGCTCATTAGTTAGATATGTGCTGCTGCATATATCTTCCTATCTCATCCTATCTCTGTGAAGGGAAGGACTGAAGAGGGACGCAGTGTGCCGTCCATATTTCCCCTCATCCTCGTCATTATTCATAAAGTTACAAAGTCAACACTTATAGTTAGCTTTGAACTCGACACTGAAGCTGCAGAGATGCTGGGTTGCACCTCAAAGAGGTAAAGATCATCACTGACCTCACGTCTCTGCGTCTTGGCCATGTGTCGCTCTTGAACACACCGCGAAGACTCCAGCCGACGGCCAAGAAGCACGTACGAACTGTGCATGCGTGAGTGGCAATACCTCTCCTTACCAGCAGGCGGCGGTAGTGTGTATTCGTCATTCAAAAGAGGCAACCGGAAGACAGACTGCGTGGTAACCGAGAGAAGAAGAACAGACTGCGTGATATAAACAAACAAATAGCGTGTGCGTTCCACGTTCCCTCTACAGCGAGAAGCTTTCCCGTGGATGTATAATAAGAACTGGATTCAGCGTGGGAGGCGGGTCTCG
>CADEHL010001390.1:714825-717325 GCA_902827135.1 Harpagifer antarcticus
GCGTTGAGGAAAAGATGAAGATGAGCGAGACAGCTTTTTTACTTTTGGTCATATATTGTTGATACAGAAGCAAGGGGTGAGAGGGATAAGGAGGAAGGTAAGGGGGAGAATGGGAGTGGTACATGTAGTGATATACAGTTAGAGAGGGAGAGGAAGTATAAATAGATAGTTTGTGCTACAGTAAGCAGCCAACAAAGCTCACGCCTGACTTCCCTCGACCAATGACACCCTTCACTGCCTCCTTCTCACCTCCCTCTCTTAAAGGAAGGAAGTTAGAGATAGAAAATGGGGGTAATAGACAGGGGATCGGAAAAAAATCAAATGAGCATTGGAAGCAGTAAAAGAGACAGGTGGAGAGAGGTGGAGAGAGGTGGAGAGAGGTGGAGAGACGGAGAGAGGTGGCAGCGTCTGTCTCCTTTTGTGTTCCACATGGATTCATCCCTTTCTGTCGGCCTTTCATTCACACTCGCTCGCTCTGTCATTGTCATGCTGGCACTCTCATTCTTTTCACCCTTTTCTTTCCGGCTCCTCGACTTTTCACCCTCCTCTCGAGCCCATCACTCTGCGCTTTCTTTCTCCCTCCTCTGCCTGAGTTTTATTTTTTTTCTATTATAATTAGGTCCTTTTAAAAAGAAGGCTACGTCTTTGTAAGAAAATATCTCATTTAGATTTTTCTGCGCCATATATTATTCATTCATTAATCTCCACACCAGCTTTGGTCTCTATGAAAACAAGGTACGTTTGTATTAAAGTATGACCACAAACGGCAGATATCAGTTGCTTATTTAGTTGTTTTTAATGTGATTTGCCTGGAACATTATAACTACTGTTAGCTTTACAATACACGTTTGTCTTGTTTGCTAAGAACCAAGCTAACTGCTAACTACCTGTCTGCAATTAGCGACACAATGTGACTAGCTATAATCAGCACTTGTACAGATGTCGGATTAGCGGTTTAAGCTTAAACTACGTTAGCATCACATACCAATAACATTAGCGACTACACTGTTTTATTAGGGTAAAATATTGATATACGTTTTGACTAATGCTAAGTGTTAACTCTCCGCCAACTGTCGGTTACCTAAGTGACGGGTAATTTGTCTCACATTTTGTCTTTTTTAATGACCCCTTGATACAGATGTTAACTTCAACGGCTTGAGCTATAGTTACGTTAGCATCACAGACTGATAAGCTTAGCTGCTTTAAGATAACATGCTTTAAATAATGATTCAAGTTTAACTTCATGCTGCTAGCCATCAATCTACAACTAACAATCTAACCAATGAGAAGGCTAGTGCACTGTTTGCACTTTTTAAACAGAAAATGACTGTTTTTACAGCTTTTATTTAGGACTGCTGTTGACTAAGCATTAACAGTTTCATTTTTAATTAGCCTTAAAGGTGGGGTAGGTAAGTTTGAGAAACCGGCTCGAGATACACTTGTTGTTATATTCCATGGAATGCTCTTAACATCCCGATAGCAATGAATATCTGAAGTGCTTTGACAACAAATCCATCAAAAAACATCATCTGTGGAAGCCGTGGCGCTGTAAAAAGCACGACCAATCATCTGAGCCGGCCCGGCTAAAGTAACTGGATGGCCTACCTGCCTGTCAGCCTTCCATCCGTGCACAAACTGATCTCGTGCCCTCATTGGTCATGTGGCGTGTGTGTGTGTTGGAGGAGGGGCTCTGTGAGGAAGTGGCAGATTGTTTCCAGTTGTGTATTTTCAAATTCTAGCTGGTTTCTCCAAAATCACCTACCCCACCTTTAAATTAAATTCCAAGCTAAAGAAGTGGCCTTAAGGTTCCAAAATAATTAAATTGCTGTTGTCTTGCATGTTATTATTCCTCAGGACATCCCTTGCAGTTGAGCCTAATGTCACATTTTCCCTCCTTGGTTTTAAAATGCATCTCAAATGTGTTCCAGGTAGCATTTAGTGGCTTGAAAACGCAGCGCTTCCTGCTTGCTTTTCCTTCCTTCTTTCCTTCTGTTCCATCCCTTTCACATCCTCATTTTGCCCTTCTCCCCCTCTCCTCCTCTCCCCCTCTCCTCCTCCTCCCCCCTCTCCCTCCACCCCCTCTTTCTCCCTTCTCCGTTCAACGCAGAGCAATCCCATCTCTCTCCCGGCAAACAAAGGGAGCTAATGACATGCTGACACCGAGCCTCGATGATTGAATTCATTAGCCGTGCACAATAATTGCCAGGCGTGAGCGTGCACGCACCCATCTATTCAGAGGACAGCTGTCAAATAACAAGCAAGAGAGAATAGCTTTTCATTGTTGAGCTGGAAGAGAGAGGGAAAATGAATATAGAGAAAGGTTGAGAAGCACCTGTTGTGGAGGAGAAGAGGGAGAGGCAGCACTCAGCATGTCAATTAGGCTGCTGTGTTCATGCAGGGCTTCTGGGAAGTTTACTGCCTGTGTGACGCACTTTGCCATCCAGGTGCATGGCATGGCAAATTAGTTGTTTGGGTAGTGTGCATGCTTGTGTCTGAACCC